>JASSUY010023680.1:0-34717 GCA_032466535.1 Forpus xanthops | reverse complement strand
GACAAATCATGGCAACGTGCTGGGGTTTGGCCTATGCTTACAGAGCTCTGTTTAACACCATCCAGCACCTTCAAAAGAAAAAAAATGACTGCTGCTGCTAAACCCATGACAATAGGCTACAAAAAGCATGTGACATTCATCTATTCCATCTGGATTAATCCTTCTTTTACTTTACAGTTCCCTGTTTTCACAATTATCACTTTCAATCTGCTGCAGTGACTGCAAAATCTGCACTTTGGCAGCCTCTCCAATCAGCAGACTTGTTCAGTGCTTAGTGCTCTTAGGAAACAAATGAAAAGGATTGTGAGCACAGATCAGACATCTGTCTATATAAAAAATAGATGCAGGCTGAGGTGACTAGATTTGAGTACTTATTGGTTCAGAGGACCTCTTGCTCTGTTCTAGGTAACAGTTAATAAAACTTTTTGACCTGCTGTCCTCCACTAGACCTGTTGGTGGCATAACTGCAAAATCCTATTACCCTGTGTTTTGAAAATCTGCAAAACATATTTTTCTTGTTCTGTGTGTGGCACTGATTATTGTAACATGGGATGTACTGAATGGACGTACCACCCAATCTAATCAGTCTAACTCCTGTCAAAATAACTGGCAAAGCCTACACTAACTTCAGATGTTGACCCCTGACTATCCCATTTACTGGCATGACTTTCGGACTGGGTAAGTTTTCCAAGTTAAAGCCTCCTTTTTGCAATGAACTTCACTGCCACAAATTATACTTGGTGAAAAGAAAGTATTTTACCTCACAGAATTTTACACAGTAAGTTTCAACTAAAACCTTCATTTCGACAAGTTCATTCACCTCTAATCAGCTTCTGATTAATTTGTAAGTAATAACTTTTAAAACAATGGAGAGATGTTTTCCCCCTTTCTTGTATCTTAGCCTGGCAAACAGTGTAAATCCAACACTTTGATCCCCTCAGTGTGCTTTTGCTCAATAAAGCTCAAATCTGGCTACATTTAGGGCTGGGTGACAATGCAAACCATCTGTGTGCTGTTCATCTGCTAACTGATTTGGTAGCCCGTGTTTGTTTATTTTTAGCAGGTTAAATCTTACAGTATTTGTATATGGAAGACTGCCTATTTCTTTTGATGATGCCTTCCAATTTTATAAATGCTGACAGGCAAATGTTTTTTTATGAAGGATGGTTACTCTTGAATTAATTTTTAGATTTGCATTTTTATTTTATGATTTAGTTTTCAAATGGAAAACTTTACATAGGAAAATCTGGGAATTATTCTTTTTCTTTTAAAACCCAGATATTTTTTCTTATTCATTCACATTTATGCAATGAGGCTCTCCCTGCAGAATTCTCTGCCAGAAATCTATGCTTCATTTTGTTTTATCATCTACAAATATACTCTTAACTACTCTAATAATAGGTATTTATAATGTAGAAAAATATATCTTTCCTGAAGTGGCTTTTTAAAATGAATACTGATAATAAAAAAGATTTCAATTAAAGATTAGAAGAAAAGACAAAAAATTCAATGGCTACAATGTGCTCTGCATATTTCTGAGGAAGTACAGTATGAAGTAATACTGAATAGTGAGGTTCAAAAATCAGCAGTGGTTAGATCTGATGATAACAATTCAGCACATTCTTTCGTTCCTACAGATCCAACCTGAGCACAAAGTGACAACACAAAATGTTCTGTGCTGTACACATCTCTGGAATTATGTGATCTGGTACAGTTTTAATTTTTTTTTCATATGAGCTTTCTCTTTGCAATAGGACAGATTTCAGTCAGAAAGCTATAAAACACTGACCTAAGCTATGAATAATGAACCGTTATCTGGTTAACTGCAACTTATCACACTTGTCCACATATACTTTGTCCTTGGACTTGAAAATACTAAGACTTGAATAGAGTCACAACTTGAAGCACATTTCAAATTTTAATTGTTTCATATTTCAGTAGTTTTCTTTTTTCTTCCTGCTGGCTTTTTGGAAGTTTTGAAAGTGACTGTGCAAGGTTTGCACAGACATCTGCTGCAACACTTTGCTGAGCCCCACTTGGTGTCAGGAAAAATGTTACCTGACAGTTGCACAAGTCAGAGAAAATCACGAAAATTCTGTGCTTCAGTTCTACAAGCAGAATGTAAAGGAGACATATTTTCAGACTCATTAAAGAAATATATTGGAAAAATCTAACTTTTCTGAAAATAGTGATGATTCTTTTAAAGAATGGAACTAATAGCACCAAATTTCTTTCTCTGGGATAAAACTAAATGTCAGTGATTTATTTTTAAAATTTATAAATCCACTAAAATAACCCATATAGCTCTTAATGTTTTTCTCCATAGTGCCTTGATGAAAATTT
This sequence comes from Forpus xanthops, assembly GCA_032466535.1. Lineage (NCBI taxonomy): Eukaryota > Metazoa > Chordata > Aves > Psittaciformes > Psittacidae > Forpus > Forpus xanthops. Next base: position 32,374 of record JASSUY010023680.1, on the reverse strand, counting down.
CCAATTTTGGAAAACTTAATGTATTTTGTTTCTGGATATTAGTAATTAATTAGGCTGCAATCAAACCAATGTGCTATTTCATTAAATAATAACTTTTCAGCTGTAGATATTCCGTGGCAAGAGGAGCAGCAAAAAAGGAATTAATAAATGTAGTTTTGCATTAATTTTGTTGTATGCCTTTGCCTTTTAACAACAGTTGAAAAAGGAAGTACATTCTTGTTGAGAAAAAGATGCAATAGAATGGGACAGGGAACAGAGGTGAAGAAATTTTTAATTGAATGCTTAATGTAATTAAAATTGAAAACAATAACAACAATGTTGTAAAAGGGTCATAATAATTCACTCTAAACAATAAAAAAAGAACTCGTCATTTCCAGGGTATCCTTTCTAGCATAGTGTGTACCAGGCACCAAGTATTAACTCTGGCACAGTCCTAGGAAAGATAATAAAAGTCAGTCTTAACTGTTGCTACCAATTACTGACTAGCTTACACCTCTGTACTCACTGAATTTAAAAGTCCCAAAATGTATGCATATATCCACAGTATAAAGCTGTGTCTTACCCTAAATCATAGAGCCATAGAGTAATTAGGGTTGGAAAGGACCTTAAAATCATCTAGTTCCAGCCCCCCCTGCCATGGGCAGAGACACCTCTCACTAAACCATGCCATGCAAGTCTCTGTCTAACCTGGCCTTGAAAATTGCCAGGAATGGAGCACTCACAACCTCTGTGGACAAAAATGGAATCTTTGTAAGAAAATAGCCAAGAACAGAATATTTGTAATTGTTATCAATAATAATAATTGTTTCCAGTACAATCTGTGGTCTGTGGTTCTTGTTAATACTAATGAAACTACTTATTTGCTTTTACTTTTCTGCAATTCAGTCTGCAGCCTGCATTTGGCTCTGTTGCTCCAAAAAAGGCTGTTCATACTTCTGATCCCTCATCTGCACCCTTCTCTCCTCCATTGACCACCAATCTTCCTCTACCTGCTCTTTCTTCTTTTCTCTACCATTCTTCCTCTTCACCACTTACTTTCCTCTGATGTTTTCTTTTTGAAAGTGGGGCTATGCTTTAAGCCTCTACCTTCATAAAGCCAAAACAAACTCACCAGACAACTAGAGATCTGCCTTGGCTTTGTTCTATTTTCTGATTATTATGCTCCTCAAATTCCCTGAATTCTTTTTCACAACTACAACTTACTCATAGCATATGTTGTTTTTTTTTTTTTTTTTTAATTTTTAAAAACAAATTTAGGGCACTATGAAAAATTCACTACACATTTGTATACTGCTTAATTCACAGTTTTCCCAGGGGGAAAAAAAAAAAGTGCTTAAAAATGTTGTTATATTGAGATAAAACTTTATTTAAATGACATTGAGTTGAAATTACTTTATTTACTTAAGAATTTTTATAGTGATGGTAAAAGGATAAATTGGAGGAACAATTAGGCTTCATAATTCTGATATAGAATCTTGCTACTTGACAATGAGCTACTAACTGACTTAAATGAGCAAAGATGACTGTACATCAGGAAGTTGGTAAGTAAGAAAAACCAAACCGGACCAAAAGCAAAAATCATTTAATTGTAACTTCCATACAGCACAAAGGTGTCCATGACTTTCCTTTTAATTTAATTAACTTCAGCAACAATTATGTTTTGCATGGCAAATGTTCTTTTTGCTTACTTCAGTCTTCTGTCAGCTATTCATTTGATTTTAAATACCAGAAGAAAGTGTACTTGGGAGTAGCAGTGGCCACATTTTAGAGAAATATGAAACAGGTTGGAAAAACACTAATAAAACTTGGGAGGAAAATAGTCTATGATGTCAACACAACCTTCAAATCCAGGGACTGCATTTATTAAAAAAATAAATATACACTTATGTCACACTCTTGTCATTAACATTTAATGTGCAAAGAGTGGGTGCGCATTCTATATTTAATTAAAACACAAAATTATGACTTCCATCTGTACATGAAGACCTGAGAAGGGGCTTAAGGTGCACAAAAAGTTTACATCTGGTATTCAAATTCGGGGGGGGGGGGGGGGAGGGAGGAAATTTTGACCATATCAAATATCACATCATTCCTCTAGTGTAGAATAAATACGATACATTATTTATTAATTTTTGAAGACATTTTCAATACTTGAAGGTTCTCAGGCACTTCTATAGCATTCAAACCACATGGTGGAGCACAGTTTCCCAGAGTTAGGAGTTCTCTTCACTTATTTACTTTTCTTATTTTTATTTTATTTTTCTGTTCCTTTGGAAACACACAGAAAATATTCTTTTTCTTGGTGCTACTTTTTCTCTAATTCTTTTTTCTACATTTGGTGCCAAGAAGCACAGACTATGTTAAATCCATACAGCAGTCTGCAGTATCCTTAATCATATGCTATTTTTACAGCAGGTCACCTGTGGAAATGCTTTTTGCCTACCAAATCCCCTCCTTTTGGCTTGTCACTCTGCTTGTTCACACTGAGGCTAATACTGGTGCTGTCACTCCGCAGCCACAGAAGCAACCATCTGCTCTTTGCCCTACTCCAGCCTTAGATCAAACAGCAAGCAAATCCTTTGGGATAGGGAAAGAATTCCTGGGCATCGGCCATACGGCAACATATTTGGTCATTGCATGGAGCACTGTGTAGCACTGCAGTAGATAGGAATTACAGCATCTTCCTGACATCTTCACTTGAAGTTAAAGAAATTTCTCAGTGCAAAAATCAATCATTCTCACGCACCTTGAAAAGTGACAAAGGCACTTGCACAGGGTTTTGAAATAAGGTTATCAAATGGACATCATGTGCCTCAGAGTGACAAAGGCCAGGAAAAGGCCATGCTGACTTCCCCAGAATCCAGCCTAAAATATGTTTGCTGACAAGGAATTCAAGTGACCCAGAAAGATGTTGATTCAGAATTGCTTTCTTGGCTACGTGTGAACAGACCTGAAACCCAAATGATAAATCTCGGTAGCTGCAAAAAGGAAATCCAAAATGCCAAAGGGGATCCTGATTTTGTGACAAAGGGAACTAGAGACACTACAATAACACAAGCCATTGTTATTAGTGTTATTAAGCCAGACCTTAGCCCAGCTTGCTTTTGCTGGAGAAAGGACTGCTGAGCAGAGGTGGGACACAATATATCACTTCTCTCTCTTATAGGCATGAAGCAAGAGCAAAAAACTGGTACAATTTTTGCTAAGCCCTGCAAAACTTCATCTGACATTGCTTGAGGTAAGACAAAAGCTAACATTGTCACTGAGTAAGCATAACTGCTGGGCCTTAAAATATCTGTAGACTATAACAGAATTGCTGAACTAACAAGCTGCTGAGCCAGCATAATGAATATGACAAGGCAAAAATAATGCAATAACTTCATGGCTAAGTAAACTGTAAATGAAAGAAAGGGGCAGGGTTGTCTCTCTGCCAGTTTCAAACAACTGTCTTCCCAGCCTCTTGTGTTTGGACCGGAATGGATTCAGCAAAACAGCAGAAGTCTGTTCTCTCAAAATAGAAAACAGTCTGCACAGCTGAGAAAGTATGGAGCCAGTGGTTACAGCATTATAAGGAGGTAAAAGCCAACTCAGAAATGTAGCAAGATGGGGTCACCAGAAGGGAATCAGCTTTGCAAGTGCAGAGGCTGAGTTCTGTCACTTGAAAGGTAAGCATTTTCTCTGAATTGCCCTGACGCACCAGGCAAGATATGCCTGGATTTATCCTCTAAGTGCCCATGAGTGGATTTTGCAGATCTTCCTATGTTTGGTGGACTTAGGGATCGGGACAGACGAGTGTCTCATAATCAAAATGCTATGCTGCTAGTTACTGTCTGCAAAAGCTTATCATAAATATCCACTACCATTTATATAATTTAGTCATAGGATTGCTAAAAAGGTAGGTAGGTAGATAGGTTAATAAATACTTATGTATATAGATCTGGTGCCATGCTTATCTTATCATTACCTCCTTGTTTTTTTGTTTTTTGGTTTTTTTTTTTTTTTTTGCTATAATTACCTGTAGCCATTGGCTGGGTTTGGTTATTATATTACTGACCTGTAGTTATATATGCTGTTGCTGTGTTTGCACTTACAGTGGAATTTGCATAGGCTATCAGTCAAAATAAGGTATTAAAATCATCATATATGTCTCCTGAATAGTCTTTTTTCTAGCTGGAAAATATCTTTGCACATCCCTGCATCCCTAACTCATTTGTACTAGCTATCTAATTTTTCAAGGTACATTTTCAGAAAATTAAAAGGGAGTAGTAGTACTGACATATAATCATTCATATTGGTAGACTGTTAGCCTGGTTTCTGATATGTTTGGTCCAGGAGAGCTAGCAAAACTAGTAAACAACCATGCTAACTAGCATGTCAAGGTATGCTATTTCATCTTACATGCAGTTTTATGTAGCTTTCTTACCCATGGTCATGAAAATTTTGATAAGAGTTTTACAGCTTCTAGTGGGACTTCTTTTCTACTCAAACAGCTGCTGTTTCGCGAAACTAAACATCTGGAAAAGTTCAATTGAACAAAGCATTTTGTATAAATATATGCTAAGATTCTACAGAACTTCGCAGAGAATGAGAGCTTGTTATGAGGGTACTATTTTATAGAACAGATTATCTTATAGAATAAATTAATTCTATATCACATTCAGTGTTTCCCAGGAGCCATAAACAGAATATTTTGTCTTTTTTGCTTTATTTTATTAAATTAGTTTACATTTTAGTCTAAGATTTAATATTGTCCTTTTCAGAGAACACATTAATTTTTTTCACACCTTTTTTTCTTTAACAGACTTTCTCCTTATTCATCCTGCATTTTAATAAAAAGCAGAAAATATATGCAAAATAGAACACATTGACCTCACCTTTTAAGTACTAGCAGAATGCTTACTCTTGAAGTAAAGAAAAAACTTATATATCAGTATATTTAATTTTGAGTTTATATAAATTTGAGTCGTTAAGTCTAGACACAGAATGTTTTTTTTCTCCCTGTCATCTGGTTTTAATTTGATCATAATTTAATGTCCTCATAGATGAGAATGACTCTCTCATCTAGATGATCTTAAGGTCCTTTCCAACCCTAACTATTCTATGATTCTACATTACCATTTTTTTTAATAAAAATATAGATGCAGAAAAAGACATGATTTTCCCCTATCATTTCCTATTTGCTTTTCTCAAAGACTTAAAGAATAATTTAGCACTTCAAGAACTATTTTTGTCCTCTTCCCCTGTTTCTCAATTGAATTTCCAAAAAGAGGGGAGGAAGTTCTCCTTATCTCTTTCACAAAGTTAATTGTTCCCTTGTGGGGTAAGTTGCTGAAGTGGGAAACACAAAATGAAAGTCTGTAAGGTAAAGCCCCCAGCACTTCCACAGATGCTCAATTCAGTCAGCAGAGGTTTGGAAATATACTGGCAATCAGATACGTTAATCATGAAAAATCAGTTCCTAAATCCAAATATACCAGGGTGATAATACAGAAAGCTGTTGCATATACCCCCTCCCAAGCAGTGTTTCAGTTAGCTGCCATGTTGACAGCATCTGTTCCTGCTGTGCCTGAGTCCTCCTCGCTCGCCTTAAGGAGTGAAATATTAATGTCAGTTCTTAGTCTGTGCTCAGATATCTGTATTCACACAAGCAGCTATTCCTCATTTCTTCATTTCCATCACACCACCACCCAACACATAACAAAGGCACTCGGATTTTACAGTGCCTGTTGTAATGGAATATGCTAAACAGGGAAGTCAAGTACTGCAACTGAAAGCATTAATAATTCCTGCAGATAAATGGGCATGCATCATGACACACCCAAATAACAGTAAAAAATGTTATATATCTAAATAAACTATAAACAATAAGACTAATGAACAAATAAGTATGTAAGATTTAGTTTTCTTTGCTTTTTATTTTGATAAAATAAAGAGGTAAAGTCAGGTCCCATTTTCAACATGAAATCTGAAAGCATAAGTGCTTGGTATTTCATTGCTATTTAATAAAAACTAAGATTCTAAGTAATGAGAAACAAACAAACAGAAGCAACTCCTAGACCTTGGATTTCAAGAATAAAAAAAAATTCTTTTTTTCTTTCCCTCAAATTATATTTTGTTATTCAAGACAAATTCATAAAAATAGGCACCATGGAAAATATACTGTTGAGATGCTACTCCTTGCTTAACCAAAATTAAGGTGGAATTTTCACTGTATTCTCACACATATAAAAGCAGGCTGTGCTCTAAGAGGATAAATTTGGTAATTCTTAATTTTTCCTCATAAGTATATTGCCTAAATAAATAGGAAAATAAAACACTGTTAAAAAGTGACTGCAGAATTTACTCTTTATCTTTTCTTTCATCCCTTTCCATTTATTTTATGATTTCTTCTGAAACCACTTCTGCTTTCTATCGTATTTCTAAAGGCTTAGTGAAAACCTGTGTTGCTGCCAACTGCTGCTGCACCTGATGTTTTATTTCTGCATGTCTCTCTAAACTTGTGTAAGAACTGTAAGACCTGATCCTATTCATGAGGCAAATCTTTGTTTCTAACATTATGCAAAAAGCCAGTGGTGTAATTTGTTTGGGTTATGATTTATTCTTTACCCACTGCATATGTTTAAATTTGCAATTAATTGGAATTTGATGTGTATATTAAGAGGAGGCTGGAGACCTAACTGAATTCCTTTCTGGCATATTCAAAGTCACCATAAGTGTTATTTATGCCATTTTTGTTCTTAGTGCTTTTGCCAAAAAATAAAAGTCAGTCCTATGCAGTCGTCATCTAAAAATAAACACCAATGAGATCTTCGTCCTGTGGGCTGTAAGGTCATTCTGTAACTCAGCATGGTTCATTGATCTCTTCTACCCCCTGTGCCTTTCCAGATTTATTGGAAATCTGTTCAAAGGAGAATATATCTTACTGCACACCACTCTAGGAACTGCTGCTAAGTGCTGAGTAAAAACTTCTGTTTTCTTTATTCCCTGTCTTTAGAGACAGAACCAAAGAAAATCATCCTATGTTTCTCAGTCATCAGCTGAAAACAGATGAGCTGGGGATACAGGTTGAATACTTTCTGCTGCTCTTCCTTTGGACAAGTTCACTAGCTCAGGAAACACCTTGGGACCAATTCACATCAGTGTGTGTCTGTATTGCTTCTTTCATTAGCTTGAAGAGCCTCAATGTAATTTAAGCCAATGATCTGACTGTTAATAAAGAACAGCACTGGACACAGGTCAGACATGCCCGCTTTGTATTTATCTTCCTTTTAATATATCATAGTATTAAACAGAACTGTGAAGAGAGAAATCACATTGCAAGGAGCAAGAGAGAATCTATCTACCTATTTACTTCCTGTCAACCTAATCATATCATGGCATAGGGCAGATCAAGCACTTGTGTAAACGTATGTAACTTATTAGAAAAAATGGAGCTTCATCCACATTTACTCAGCTTATGTCCTCTCAGTAAATTCTGATACGAAAGGAAAAACATAAACACATGTGCTGGGAGTTTTACTGAAAGTTCAGCAGCTGCAATATAATCACTGATATTTCTTTTTTTTTTTTTTTTTGTTGTTCTTTTCTTTTTTATTTCTTTAAAATAAAGGTTTCTAGCAAGAGTAATTTACGTGCACTCTAGCCAGCAGTAAGTGTTGGATTAGTACAGCACCTCAGGAGTAGTAGGATCCTGGGGTCTGCAGAGCTCCACTGAAATTAAGGGCTTGTCTTTGGGCTGCCCTGGAAAGCAGTGTGCATAAAGGCAGAGAGGCTCAGTACTTCTGGAAAAAGTAAGATGAAGCACTTTAAATCCTTTTATTCTTACTACAGAGGCACAACTGCCAAAGCACAATTGCATCAGGCCTTTTGTCAGTGTTATATTCTGCTTTCCATTACTGCTGGCCCAGGCAGTCGTATACCACTTCCCCATCTGGACCTTGATCTTCTCTTCCCTATCTTCTCTACTGCTCTTGAACATGAACATTTATCTACTTTTGGCCTCATGTTTTGCTGCCAGACATATTATGGTGGACTAGAAAGGTTATGATCTTGAGTCCTAATAATTTAAGACTCTTTTCCTCATTTTTTCAATAAATTTAATATTTTCTTTAAACCATTATCTGATGTGTATAATATTAAGTCTTTTTTTTTCTCTCCCTCATCTTCCTCCTTCATCCCAAAGGTAAAGTGGTGTTGAAGAGGCAACAGAATTCAGAAATGGAGTATTTCTCTTTCACTAGATATGCAAACACTTCTCTCAGCATCTCTCATATTCTCCAAAGACAACCTTTTGCCTTCATGAATTCTATAACCTTCACCCAATCAATTCCTTTTGATCTCTTCCCTCAAACAAACATACAGCCCTTATTCTGAAACTTAACTAAATAAATGCAATGGTATTTGTAAAGAATTTTTTATGTCCGTGGGTGAAAGTTGTTATTTCAGTCTGTCCGTGGGCGAAAGTTGTTATTTCAGTCCAGCAGAATGGCATGCAAGAAACTCCATTGTTGTACATTGTGACTAGGCAGAAGTACTCTGTGGATTTCTCTTGAAATGTTTTAAGCTCTTTTGCCTGCTATCACTACTGCATATTCCATTTTTAGCCAGCGTGTAACTTATTTAATCAATAGTGAATTAGGTGTGTAGGTGGTGTGTTGCTCAAATACTAACTTTATTCCATTCCACACAAACTGAATGCAGGGCCGTTTTCAAGGAGGCATGACCTAAATTTCATTAGATCGCACAGGTGGTTGTCCTACCTGCATGCACACTACAAGCAGAATGGCATACTTGTTTGCTTTGTGTGTTACCTCTGCAAGAGAGGTATGTGAAATTTGCTTTGTACAATTTCTTTTCTTTCTTAAACTAGGTAAACATAATCACAAACCCAGACCAAAACATTCTCAATTCCAACATACAGCCAGACTTCTTTCTCAGCATACTGTAATTCCAGCTCAAGATTGTAGTCCATTCTATCAAATAAGCAGAGCTTGAAATTTAATTTTACTAACTAGCCCAAATTCCTGAGATTTACACAAACTCTATGAACATTTGTGTCTTCTAACACTGTGGCTTCTGCTTCGCAGTGCTGGCCAGAAGGTGTCCATTTGTTTTGCTAAATAGGTGCTCTTTATTAGTTTAATAGCTTTCCTAGGAAATCTAAGCTATCTCCATATGTTTTGCAGCTAAATATTTAATACACAAGGGTATAAAAGCTATATGCTTCCTAACACTGTTCCTGGAGGAACCTTGTAATTTCAGGTGGTGATGCCAGACTGGGAAAACAAACATGCAGATAAACAAAAACATTAAGGAAGCATCAGGATACCACAGCACTGAATAACGTAACGTTTAACCACCTTTGCAGCCAGCAGTTGAAAATAGGTAAGAACTTTACAAGATGATCCATAATAACCAGCACACTGAGGTGACAGCTATAATGTTAAAACACTGAAATAGCAGCTAGTCTAATCTAGCAAAGTAACTTCCCTAAAGTTGTGTTTAAATCTCACAGATAAATTAAATTAAACTATGCTCCATTTATTTTTCCCTAACTTGGTCAGGGTTTAGGACCTTAGAGCAAGAGCTAGAACCTGGCACTTACTATCTCCACGTAAGAAATGGGCACTTTAATGATGGAGCTGGTGACCCTTCTTTCTCTCCTCCCTCATTCTGCTTCTGCCTCTTCCTCTCCCACTTCTTGCTGTAGTATAATGTCTATTTCAGTGTTGTTTTTTTTTTTTTTTTCCAAAATGAAAGTGAAATTGCTTTAAAATTAGTTCAGTAGTTGTTAAAATAGGATTTGAAATAGGATTTACTGTAGACTTTGACTGTTGCAGGCAGTACATACCACACTGCTTCCTAGTTAGGACAAATGATATGAAAAGTGTCTTTGAGTTATATCAAGGAGAGAGGGTGACTGAAGCCCGGGTCCTCTGGATTTGAAATTAATGCTCTAACCACTGACCCTATGTATAAAAGAAAAACAGACCACGTCTCACAAAAAAATGGCAAGTGTGACTGAATTTTGAGTGTTCACAGCACACCTGCTGTATCAAGTTCCTGGTAATGTTGCAGCTAATTTATAGATTCAAGCCAGCCCAAAGCAGTACAAAGTTGTCAAGCCTTGTTAAAACTGTGACATTCTTGAACAGACATAGCACAAGACTTCAGGTTTTTGAGGAACTCTTCTGCTGGAAACCAAGTCACTGCCAAAGTTCAAGAGCTTCCAGAATAAGAAGTCATCTTGGCTAAGGTTTTAAGGATGGCAAAGTTGATTTACAGTGCTCAAATTCCACCTGACCTCCACTCAAGAAATTACAGCCCTTTCTAGAGTTACACATCAATCTAAACTGTAGGCAAAAAAAAAAAACCAAAAAACCAAACCCTGAGAGTATTGTTTTTTCCATAGATGCATTATTTGAACTCTCCTTACATATGTAACTAAAAACTAGACCCAGGTTTCTCAGGATTATATCCTGAGCTATAGTATCCTTCCATTTCAAAATCAAGTGTGAAAGAAAAAGGCCACCTATAAAATGTGCAGAGGATATGTAACAATTTTGCAGTTAATGCTTTTATCCAGACAAGACTGAACTACATGCCTTACTCAAGCTCTTCCCATCTACTCAGCAAAACACAGGGTGAGAAAACATGTCACTGCTGTAAATTGATCTTGAACTTTCCTGTGTTATATTCAGGCCCCCAAAAAAGTACTTAAAGCCTTAACTAGAGCTGCAGTATACTTAGGTAAGAAGCAACATTGTCAGGTATCAAAAATCTGGTCATCCTCTTTCTAGTGTAAATCAGGAGCAATTTCTGTGAACTTAAAGGTGTATTTCTAATTTACATAATGGAGATGAAAGCAAAATTTGGCTGAGAGCATTTCTAAATGTATGCCTTTAGCAAATTGTCTCAGGCTTTCTGGGCTTAAGTAAAAAAAAAAAAAAACAAAAAACAAAAAACATATAATATCCTGCAAACCAATGCAATTGGGGCAAATTTAAGTACTACACTTCTGAGTACAGAAAATACAAATTTATTGTGCATGGGAGATCTTTTATTTTATCAAGATTGCTGAAGATATAAGGGGTACTAAATATACTCACATTAAAGTTACCTCAAAAAGCACATTTAAACAAGACTGACACACACAGTTAAAGGGGAAGAGCAAGTACAGAAAGTGCCTGCTCTGATTTACTGTCTCTCGCTGAGTGAATTTGATGACTCAAGACCTAAGAAGCTTGGAAAAATATATTTGACAGAGCTAGCTGCTGTTAACTGTATTATTACAAAAAATAAATATTGTACCCCCCACTATGAAAGAAAATTATCATGCCCTGATCACTGAAAGAATAACACCACCACAAAAATATGGCATGTCATAAGCACTTCCAATTGATGATCAAAAGGAGAAAAAGCCTTATGTCCTTTTCTTAATAAGGTTTGTACTCACGAACAACAAAATTAGCAGGCTTGTCTCAGTTCGAATAGTACTGTAAATATTGTTTATTTAACTGGAAAGTGACTGAAACATTTAACATAGCAAAAAATTCAACAGTACAGTTTTTTACTCTAACAAGGCAGTAAGTTTTCAGCTGCTATAAACAACTGAATGGCTCCATATGTATTTGAAATAAACAAGGAAACAATCCTAATTCTGTACTCTGTCCACACTTCATATTTAAGCCAGTCCATATCCAGACACAGATTTAGATCTCAGAGCCCATTTATGTGATAAACATAAACATTAGCCAAAACTTTGCCGAAGCTTAGCAGTGGTTGAACCTGCCTTACCCGAATCCTTTTGATACAAATTTTCAAATCATTCTAACAAATACTTATTCTTTTTATTCTGTTTTAAGCTATTCTGTTTATTTTGCTCTAAGCTGGTAATTTTCTTTTGGGCTTTTTAATTATTCTGAGTAAGCTGAAGCTTCAGTAGTATCAAGCAGTACTTTTCCATTGACATAGATGCACAGAATCACAGAATGGTTGGAAGGGACCTTAAAGATCATTCAGTTCCAACCTCCCTGACATGGGTAGAGACACCTTCCAGTAGATCAAGTTGCTCCAAGCCCTGTCCAATCTGACCCTGAACACTGCCAGGGATGGGGCAGCTACAGCTTCTCTGGGAAACCTATGCCAGTGTCTCACCACCTCCATAGTTAAGAATTTCTTCCTAATATCTAATCTAAATCTCCCCGCTTTCAGTTTAAAGCCATTTCCAATGTTCTATCACAATGTACAAAGTGAATATCTTTTAAATACCACAAAAAAAAATTAGTTAGAAAAAAAATACAGTTTAAACTATTTTGTAGTGTCCTTCCCTAATATCTGAGGGTGAATACTTAGAGATTTTTAAAAATTTACCTGTGTTCAACAGTGCATTAGACTGAGATTCAGAAGACGTCTGCTTTGCTATCTTTCATTGCTGTGGCACTGGTTGTATGGAGACAATGCTGGGAACAAGACTTAGGCTATATGATCAGTAATAAATTAAAAGTTCCTGGGATTGTTTTCTACCAAGGAAGACAACTAGTGCAATCTTTATTATTTGATTCTTTTAACAGTCAAAACACGTAAGATCTCCAGAGCAATGGTCCAAAGCCTATGCTGATTCTTGGACTATGACTGAGATGATAGATTTGGAACCTGCTTGTCCTTCACCTCCTGTGATAGTGTTTTAGTATCTTATCGGGGCCCTATTCAGTTTGCCTGTAAATGTAGCTTTTGCTTCTTTCCTCTACAGTTTCCCTGTCTGTAAGGAGGGATCATGATTCCTGCTTCCCCAACTGCAGGCTTTGTAATCTAAAAGGAAAACATTAGCTATTTTCCTTAATAAAGAAAATGAAAATTGTAGAATCATAGAATGGCTTGGGTTGGAAGGGACCTTAAAGATCATCTAGTTTCAACCTCCCTGCCATACACAGGGACATCTTCCACTAGACCAAGTTGCTCAAAGCACCATTCAACCTGGCCTTGAACACTTCCAGGGATGAGGTAAAATGAACTGTTAGCAGATACCACACATACTTCCTCCTGTTACAATCACTGTAACTCTTCCAACCTGGCATCCGCAACAGCTCCTTTATGTCATTGCTTACCTTGTAATAAACTTACGCTGTTGGAACAGCTGCCTTGACTTTCGGTAATATCTACTGAATGTAAAGATTTTGTAAGGGATATAATCCTGAGAAATATAAAGTCAGAGTCCTATAAGTTTTCTCATTGTTTTATCATTTTTATTACTGAGATCAGAAATGCTACATATTTAATGTTACACAATAGACTATAGAAACCACAGTTAAGCAATATGTTTTGCCACTTCCTTGTATGCTGTCCTGTTTAAATTAAGGAAGCTTAGCTAGGGTTGTAGAAAGTAGACATTTTGTAATCAAAGTCATAGCGATACAGGATTATGTTTTACTTTTAAAGCTTCAACCTACGCCTACTATGTATAAAAGACAGCTACTAGCATTGTTGTTTATTATTATTATTTGGGGTCTTTTCTGAAATGAATGGTGTTTCAGTACATGCTTGTGTTCTAGCAAACTAGAAAATAAATTTTACATAAGGAAACAGAAAAAGCTGCTATGAAAAAAAGTCTAATGAGATATTTTTAGCTAAGACACAAAGGGAGAACTAATGAGTGCCTTGAGTTAAACAAATAATAAAAGATTATATGGCAGTTGAGAATTGCTTTGGGTTTTTATTTGTTAGTTTCCAATTTTCAGATAATTTAATTTGATAAAGAAACTGTAAGTTTCTTTTTGTTTATCTAGCATTCCTTTCCACCCAAAACCTTTGGTTTGTAATTAAATAAAAAACAAACAAACAAAACCCTCAGTATCTATTTATTTGCTGTGTTTATAATATAAGGTCTTGATCCTACATGCTCTTACATGTGTGAATAATTTTAAGTGGATAAACAGAATTAAAATGTTTGCAGAAGTATTTATAGGAATAAGGCCTAAATTCAGCTGGTAGTCACTGCTTGTAGAAAAAGTGCTTTTTTTTTTTTCTGACAGTGCACTTGCCTTTGTTGCTTCAGCTTTATTAGTACTCTTGAGAAACTTTCAAGTCTGTGCATGTCTTAAATGTTGGTTGATAGAAAGTAAAAGTTTAGACCCTTAGAAAAGATGAAAGACAGGACATGTGCCATGAAGAGCATTTACTTCCTTTATTAGTAGAAAAGGCAGGTAAAGGCATTAAGTAAAACAACTTTCCTCTCCATGCCTATGCAGACACAGTGAAGGAGTTAATGATTAGATGCCAAGGAACAAAGCACCATGGCCTTTAAGTAAGTATTTAATATAAAGTTTCTTGTTTCCTAATCTTCTAGAAATACTCTGAAAACAGATATCTTGCAAAGAGACAACCCTGAAATGTGTATGGTGCAAGAAGACAGGCATTGTCAACCACAGTGGACTTTCATTTAAGCCAACATCTTCCTCCTTCTTTTCCTGAGAGCCCAGACTTCAGGAGACAAAGGAAGACTGATAGCCCTGAGAGAGTGCAAACTGGGGTGCAGTCCCTGAGTGGCTTTGTGAGATGCCTTGTCTACTTTAAGAAGGGCAGAAAAACAGACGGAAGAGGATAGAGAATATTGTGGGAATGGGGAGAGAGAGATAACAAATAGCCTGTCTGTAAAGCAGACAAATGCCCTTGGGGCCTTTTGTTTGCCTTTTAATTCCCTAGGTACCGGATGCATGTGGTGATGTGCTAATCTTGAGCATCTCTGGGCCTTTCTTACCACTCAAGCAGCTGGGAGGCAGACATCTGCACTGTGAACTTACTGTGTGAGATGACTCTCTCACCTTCCTTTCCCCCTCTCCTGATCAGAGTGATGAAGACATGTGTGTGTACATCCAGGGATGCCTGCAGAATTTCCCCTTCCCCTGGAAAGCCAGGGCTCATCTGAGAAGTCTGGTTCATAGGCAGTTTTCCACATATTCCCACAGAAGGAAATGAACATATGACTAATAATGAAGGGACTGGTTAATAATATCATTTTGGCAAAGTTGTCTGTGAGAAAATTGGTACCAAGAGTTGTTACCCTGACCTGCTCCAGGAAGCAACAATTCAGGGTGAAATAGGACATAATTTCAGTTAAAAGCACTGACAGGTTATTTCCTACACCACTCTCTTCAGTCAGCTTCTTCAAAGGCATCCCAAGGCCACATGTAGCTCCTAAAGAGCCTGCCCAAAAAGAAAAGACTGACAAGCTCACTTGCATTATCTGGAACTTCTACCTTGCTTGAATTGGAAACACACCCAAACACAGGTTAAGTCCAGGGAATGGCTAACTAGAGTATAAGTAGCAGCATCAACAGCCTGGAACAAGCTCTGCACTAAATCTGAGTGGGATCGAGTTAACTTTCTTCATAGAAGCCTGTATGGTGCTGTGTTTTGAATTTGTGACTAATAAAGTGCTGATAACACATCAATGTTTTGTCTGCTGCTGAACAGTATTTGCACAGCATCAAGGCTTTAATTCCTTCTGCCCGCCCTCCCTCCCAGGGTACAGACAGGGGCTGGGCAAGAAGTTGAGAGGAAACAGCTGGAACAGCTGACCTGAATTGGCCAGTGATTTATTGCAAAAAAAAAATGTTTTATGGCACATAATGCCATGCTCAGCAATAAAAGATTTTCTCTTCCCAGGTGGTTGCTGCTTGCAGACTGGCTGGATATTGGTCTGCTTGTGGGAGGTTGTGAGTGATTGACTTTGCATCTCCTGTGGTTTTTTGTTTTTTTTTTTTTTTCTCCCTCTTTGTTTAATTTATTAAACTGTCTTTCTTGCAACACTCTTTTCTCTCTTTTGCACTTCTCATTCTCCCTCCATCTTTCTGGGGGAGAGAAGGTAGATTGAGCAAGTAGCTATGCGGGTGCTTAGTTACTGTCCAGCATTAACTTACTACAGGTCCTATGACATTTGCTCACAGTCATCATGTTTCTGGCCTGGAGTGACATACATATACTTGATTCACTTGCACTGTGCCATAACTAGCTTTGTGTGTCAGGCCAAAACTTTGACTCAGAATTGGGAAAACAGAAAGAAAATTATTCCTCCAGAAGAGCTGTGAGAATGTGACTAACAGTCTCATGAATGTTTTGCTAGTTCATACAGATAAACATCTATTTGGCTTTTCTCCATCTGGATGCTTATATGTTCTTACAGACTGACTGTGAGTACCATTTCTGGCCTTCACAGGTCAGTGAGGAATCTGTAGTCTTACATGCTTGTAAGGCAAAGGAGAATGGCTTTGTACTACTGCTGCATTTAACTTCCATTTCACTGGAATACTTTGGATCAGTGGCCTTTCTCAGACCTCAGTATACATGCGATTTTTACTTGCTGGTTTGTTCCACTTGTCTGTACTTTTCCAGCATCACTGTGTGCTGCCCAGCACAGCAACTGCTAGGCTACTAAAAGTCTGGAGTCAGCAGCTGTCAGTTTACACTGTTAAGTTTTCCTTTTACTCCTTCTGACTGCTGCTGTGGAAGCAAACACTGCAGCCTCCCTCTCCCTGCTTGCTTGGCAGCTGTACATCTTAGATTTAGAGGATGAATCCATTAGTGATTTTTTTTATCAGTCCTCAGTTATCTGATCTTCACTTTACACGTACTAGTAGAATATGGCTCTTAATTGGTGGTCCCTACAGTACTATCAGAGTGTTGGGCTAGCATGAAGGAAACATGATTGTGCATCACACTAACACAGCTGAACACTGTTTAAGAAGTGCAACACTTATCTGAGGGAGTATAGTTGAGCTTTCCTGGTTTTTATGGTTGTTTTGTTTGTTTGTTTTTGGTTTTTGTGTGTGTGTTCTTTGTTTTGTGTGTTTTTGGTTTTTTGTTTTTGTTTTTTTTTTTTTCGTGGGAGAGTTGCTTGGTTGTTTTTGTTGTTTTGTTTTATTTTACTGCATTAACTTCCAATAATCCATTTCCACATAAATTCCTTTCTACTACCTAGGAAAGAATATAATTTCACGCACACACAAAAAAAAAAAAAAAAAAAAATGGAAGAAAAAGGTCTATTTCACATAACTATCACAGCATTTTACAACTTGCATTTTACTTTACATTACTGAAGCAGCTGACTGGCAACAATTTAACAGCCCAGAGCAGAATCAGAAAGCAAACAGCTTACAGTGCAGTTTGCAACTTGTTGTGAAGAATAGCACTGTGAATAGATGGCAAGGCTGGATCCAAAGAAATGGAGGTGAAAGAGGTAATAATGTATAATTTACTTGCACTTCAGACCATCATATTTCTATGACTTATGCAGCAATGTTTCTGAGCTGAAGTCAGAAACACTTTTGATTTAGAAGATGAGAACATAGTTGAATTAACATTAAAATACAGTAAAGTACCATTATTTAAAAGATAATAATAATTGCTTTAAATGAAAAAGTGGCCAGAGTGATTTTTTTTTTTTTCTTCTCTCTTTTTTAATCCTTAATGCTTTACTCTTTCTTTTTAAGGAAATTCTTTGTCATTTCAAATGTTAAATCACTGTCACAGGTGTATGGCTGTTTTCCCTGTAAGAGTGCATACTGCTTTATAAGCAGATGCTATATTTTAATAAAAGGTGTTTTGCACTGAATCTCAATATAATAGAAATGGACATTCTCTAGCATGCATTCAACTCTAATAAAATAGATTCATTATAGTAGAGAAGAATTGTGAATTTGAAAATATATTTTCTTTAGAATATTTAATAGGAAAGAACACGTCATTCCTGTACATAAATTGATAGAAACAAGATGCAATCACAGTGAAAATGTGCACACATTAATAGGACCAGAAAAGGAAGAATTGTGATGAATATGTTTGTGATTTTCACATCTCATAGATAAATTCTATCAACCAGAAATGAAAGACATTTTTCTCCTTAAAACAAAATTAATACAAGTTTATGTGAACTGCATGGTAGGTCCTTGCATTCAAGGACTTCTCTGTCTAGTAATACCTAATAAAAGTAATTGCACTAATAAACACTTGCTTAAAACTAAATCTGATATAAATGAACACTAGATAGTAAGGTGTGACAAAAGTAAGTCAAGTGGGATAGACACTGAATAAAGGGATTGGGGTTTTATCACAAAAACATAGATCTTTCGAAAGGCTGAGTAATGTTCCTGATTTGTCTGCAGAGGGTCTTATGGATTCTTAGTCAAATCTCATAGAGGCCTTTCTAAGTAAAATATGTATACTTGTTTAGCTGGCTCTGTGATTCTAATCTAAAAGCTTATGTGGGATTGTACAACTGAAGCCAGTCAACTTTAGACAACCATATGTTTTCAAAGGCAGCTTTCAGTGTAGTTACAGAGTGAAGGTGCAAACTCCATTCTTACAAGGTCATTTGTAAATCACTTTATGGAACTGTGTTTCAGATTTGTGCAGAAAAGAATGTTGATAACACAGGGGTGTTTTAGTTACTGCTAAGCAACTGGCTGGAGGTGCACAAGAAGTTGGGAGGGACAGCTGATTCAAACTGACCAAACTGGTATTCTGTACTACTTGACATTTTGCTCAGCATATAAAGCTAGGAAAATTTGGAGTTATGGCATTTTGACTTACCAAGTAAACATTACATGTGATGGAGCCATGCCTTCCTGAAGATAGAATCATAGAATAGTTAGGGTTGGAAAGGACCTTAAGATCATCTAATTCCAACCCCCGATCATGAGCAGGGACACCTCCCACTAAACCATGTCACCCAAGGGTATGTCCAACCTTGAACACCGCCAGCGATGGAGTATTCACAACTTCCCTGGGTAACCCATTCCAGTGCCTCACTACCTTCACAGTAAAGAATTTCTTCCTTGTATCCAATCTAAATTTCCCCTGCTTAAGTTTGAACCTGTTAACCCTTGTCCTCTCACTACAGTCCCTCACATGAAGAGACCCTCCTCAGCATCTCTATAGGCAACCCTCAGATATTGGAAGGCTGCTATGAGGTCTCCATGCAGCCTTCTCTTCTCCAGGCTGAACAGCCCCAACTCTCTCATCCTATCTTCATACAGGAGGTTCTCCAGTCCCCTGATCATCCTCGTGGCCCTCTGCACTTGTTTCAACAGTTCCATGTCCTTTTTATACCCTCTAAGTTTCTTCAGCAACTCCTTAGCTGTCCATGGAGGTCTCCTGGCCCTCCTGCTGCACTTCCTTCTAGTTGGGACACAACGCTCCTGAGCTTGTAGGATGGTTGAACACCTGCCTGTTTACGGGAAGTGATGAATGAATTCCTTGTTTTATTTTAGCTATTGAATTGACCTTAACTCACTCTTCTGATTCTCTCTCCCATTCTGACACATGTGGGGGTGTGTGAGTCAATGGCTGAGTGGTGCTTAGTTGCCAGCTGAGGTTAAACAAAAACAATTAAGAATTATTACGTGCATCTGTCCTTCCTCAGAAGGGCATTCTTAGAAGAAAAGTAGATGGACTGTGGACTCGGCCTAATATACCCATTTTAATGATTTTAAGTACTGAATGACTATATCATGCATTCACAGCCTTCTCATCATGCCAAAATAATGAACTAGACACATTTTTGAATATGGGTGAGAAAGGAATCAGATTAAAAATACAGAAACTAAATCAGACATTCTCAGATTTTTTTCTGTTTTCACTCATATCAGGTTAAAAGTGAAGACTGTTATATGTTAAAAATAACCGTGATAGGCTAATGGTCATATTGATCTCATCATACTGCATACAATGCACACAATTAACAAAATATACCATTAAAAATACATCTATTGTAGACTGCCAATTCCTTTATTATTCTGAAAGAAAACATGAAAATAATTGTTCTGATTGCTTACACTTTTCTAGATGCAACAGCCAACTTGAGTAGCATATTGTGCAAAATCCTAAATATCTTGGATGTAATATAAAACCTAAAGTGCATAGACAGAGAAACAGACTTCCCATTTTAGAAACACTTGGGGATATAGCTTGCTGTAATTTCAAATGGCAAATAGATGTGGGTTTTTTTTTTTTAACTTTATGCTAAAAATCCGATCTCTGCACAATTTTTCCTTTCCATAAGGTAGTTTCCCCCTTTCA
This sequence comes from Forpus xanthops, assembly GCA_032466535.1. Classification (NCBI taxonomy): domain Eukaryota; kingdom Metazoa; phylum Chordata; class Aves; order Psittaciformes; family Psittacidae; genus Forpus; species Forpus xanthops. The sequence goes on along the minus strand of JASSUY010023680.1, from coordinate 12,301 downwards.
ATTTCAAACTCTAACTTCTATGACTCACTTAATATTTGCACAAATATTCCCCACTTACAACCAGCATAGCAAAGACTGAAGAAGTGGCTGTCCACAGCTTTATCCAATACCAAAAGTTATTTCAATGAAAATGGAGTACAAAATTCATTCCCACACTTCACAACTAGGTCTTGCAGAGATTGCGGCTTTTGAACAAAAGTATTAAAGACTGATGAAAGAATCCCTTGAGTTTTGATATTTGAGGAAATTGTTTCTCATATAAGAGAAATTCTCATCTGAATCAAAGGATTGAAATTGTTTCTTACATTTCGCTGTAAGTTTATAGCTGTTTATAGCATTCAGTGTAATAATATATAGAAACTGAATGCATTGAAAATTCACTGCAAGTTGCTGAATCTGGTAGCCTGGAAGAGGTGAGGCTGCTGCAGCATCATATTCCTAGGTCCATCCAGCAGCCAGTCTGAGCTGAGCATGCACACTTGATAGACACATCCACACACATACGTACACTTCCACAATACACATATACATATTTTCATGGCTGGGCACACAAATCAACACAGACAGAAACGCTCACAAAAATAGCAGTAGCACAGAAAGCTTAGTCCTGTCTTCATCTCTGGCAGCTCAGGATGAACATCAGTTAGTGGGCAATCTATAGACACAATATGGATCCTTCCAGTTGCCAGCTTTAGACACTCAGTCTACTCTGCAGCTGGCTCCTGGATCCTCTGATTTCCCAGTTGCTTCATGCACAAAAACACACACATGCAAGTGAGTCTGACTCTAAGACCTCACAGTCTCCCCAGTTGCTAGTTTGGATCTCCTGGATCCTCTAGTAGCCAACACCCTGATCATTCTGGTCTCTACAGCTACTCCAAAACTTAGCTCCCAAGCCTTTGTCATATTCGGTAGATAGTCCAGCTGGATGTTAGCTGGTGATCACATGCCAACATGCACCACTTCAGTCTCTCAAGTTGCTGGCACCTGATATGCATAGTCCCTATGATGTGTAGTCCCAAGTTCTGGCAGTTGGCACTCAGGCTTCCGTGTACACATTTTAAGAGTGTACAACATGTACCCTAAAAATAAAGCTTCTTACTCAGAAATATAGTCAGAAACAAAGTTTAATGAGAGTACAGAACAGATTGAGTTGATCAAGCATAGGGTATGTCCAGACAAGCATACTGACCAGCAGCCTGATAAGAAGCATCTGTCTCCTTCTATCTCTTTTTCCACTCTTGTTTCTCTTCACATTGCCTAGATCTCTCCCTCTCTATGCCTTTGGTTCCTCCTCTAATCATCTGATAACTGTCTTGTACAATCCCCAAATGCTCTCCCCTACATCCCATGTCAAGCTCCCTACTTCTGTATGCAGTATCCATTCTCAGTCTCTAGGATTATCTGGAGGCTGGATCTGACTTCATCCTGTTGACTGATGGGGATGTCTTTCGCTCACAGCTCATGGAGCTGAGTCTCTTGGGATGCCCTGAGAAGTTCCAAGTTAAGGTAACTCATCCCCCCACATGCTGTTCTGCCTCTGGGCTTCTTCATGTATGGGGTGATGAGCCTTTAATCACAAAACCTAGCACAATACAAATACATCTGAAGTCGTTTTTCCCTGTTTGTTTGCAGTTGGATCATGATAATACCATATTAAGGATCTGGCTGGGCAGGAACAAAGGAAGCACATTTGTAACTCCTATGAGCTCTTATTTCAGTCAGCTGTTGCTTTTGTGTAATCTCTATTCAGATATGAAGCAAAAGTAAAATTTGTCAGCTTACTTATGCAAGTCATCTCCCTTGCACCTAAACTCTGTAATTCTTGTTCCTAAATTAAGTGAGACCTTCACTATGTGGAATGAAGTCAGACCCTTTGAAAGCCTCAAGAGAGAGATTGTCTCTGCCCAATTAAGTTCCTTAATCTTCTTCCTGCAGGCCTTTTACATGAATGTGAGAGAAGGATGGAGGATGCAGTAACCTAGGGCACAGCACCAGTGAGAATGCCTCTTCTCACATAAAAACAGTTGTAGAGAAATAGAAACAATTTATAGCATCTTAAGGCAGATATCTAAACCAGGCCAACTAATTACAGACTGAAATGGCCTGTACCTTACCAGTGATAAAGGCAATTAAGGGTGATAAACTCAAATGTAAATAGTCTAGGCATCAACATTTAATCTGATGAATCTCACCTTAAACCCATTAGATAGATGCGTAATAGAAGAGAATTGGATGGTGCTATGAAAACCTTTGAAGTTATATACCTCTTAGCATATGTAACATTGCTTAACATAAGAACAAATGAACTAAAAAGTTTAACGACTGATAAATTTAAGTAAGTTTACTTGTAATTTAAGTAAGCTAAAATTAATCTCTTAATGTATTTAATGTATGAAAGTCAAGGTCCAGTAAACTCAGAAGATGTCTAATCCAAACACGTTTGCATGGGTTTCAAACCAGCATAAAATTAAGCCAGGAAACTCCAATCCAGGATATTCAGGGAGTAAAGTCTGAGGGGTTTTAAAGCTTTTTCCTGTTTGATTGCTTTGTTGGGTTTGTTTTGTTTGTTTGTTTGTTTGTTTTTGCAGGGTGTGTGTGTGTTTGGATTTAAGAGAATTTATTAATTAGTATCTATTAGAAGAAGACTAGGGGGAAAAAAAAAATCAACAAACAAACAAAACCACAAAAACTCAACAAAATAAAACAACATCTTGTAATGAGGAAAGAAACAAGAACTTTTTTTTCTAGAGATTATATTCACAATCACTACATGTTGTTCATGTCCCGGTTCTTTCAGCAAAACCTGACAAAGGCAAAGCCTGGAGAATGTAAACTAAAAGCACTGTACGAATTAAGCAAAGGTAAGGATTTGGATTTGTGCTCATCAATTCCTTTGCAGTATTACTTCAGGTACCTACTTTATTCAATATGGTCATTTAGCTGCAGTTTACTTAAAAGCAGTGGGTCATATACGTATCATAGATTCACAGAATCGTAGAATAGATAGGGTTGGAAAGGACCTTAAGATCATCTAGTTCCAATCCCCCTGCTCTGGGCAGGGACACCTCCCACTAAACCATGCCACCCAAGGCTATGTCCAACCCTTGCTCATTTTTTTTTCCCCTTGAAAAAGCAGGCAAACACCAATTTTTTTTTTTTAATTTTTCCTGTCCTTGGTATGCCTTACAAATTTTGCTCAGTATTACAGTTCTTGTAAGACTGATTTGGCAGCTGCCAAGATGCAGTCAGAGGTGAGCACAATGATATGAAAATACTTAAGCACAGGTGACAGGCTGCATGGCAGCAGCAGCATGACATTTTACCTGGAGATACAGACAATACGGACAGTAGCACATTGCATTTGATACACACAGGTTGCAGCTGTGGTAAGTGTGGCAATGTACAAGTAAGTACTTTAAAAGAATATGACAGGAAAAAAAAAATGTAATGAAAATATAAATAATAGATTCTATACCTTGAGATCAATTTAATCCTACATTAAATTATCTGTATACACACTGTACAGACAACATTAAAAAAATACTTGAAATGTAAGCTATCAGCTAGAAGATTTAATTCCAAATAGTCCCAGCCTTTATAAAGGCTTGAGTCTCCCTGCCTAAATAAAATACATTTATATATTTAAGTAAAATACATTTATTCAAAGTATAACTGTTATACTGGATGTCAGGGAAAAAATACAGAGGAAGAAAATTTCCTTTAGGCATACTTTCTTCTTGTATATGTGTTTGCTAAGTTTTTGTATTTAATTACATACTGTGCCAGATTCTTAAAAACATATAACAGGTTAAATTGGATTAAATAGAATTAGGCTGCTCAAATATTTTGCATTTTTTAAAATGTCAGCCTTGCAATATAGCCAGAAATACTTGTTTTTATTACCAAGAAGTAAAGAGAAATCAAACTGCAAGATAAAGACATGACAGTTCTATACCTGACTATCTTCTTGCTTAGGGTTTGCACAGACTTCATTCTTTTCAGCGCTGAATTAGTAGGCAGTAAGTTCCAATTCTCATTTTCCTGCCCAGTTACATGTCCTTTCAGGAGAAGATCTCAGGAGCTTTCCTGCTCTACTGTAGAGCATGGCACCTCCCTGGGTTGTGTTTTATAGTTACAGGGCAGCAATGTACAGTGTAGCCCATCATGTAAGAAAAGTGATGCAGAGAACTCACCAAAGAAAGAATCTGTGTACATCATCAGCAAAAGATGAATAACAGTGCTGTGGGTTCTCAGGAAAATGCAGCTTATAAATTCTAGCCGCCAAGAATGATAGATGCATCATCAATCCTAAAGTAAAGAAAAAGGTACATAAGGAGACAACTTTTTGTAGGACACAACCTTAAGGTTTTTTTTCTTTTTTTTTTTTTTTAACCTCTCAAAATACGTTTCTTTATAGTAAAATTTGTTGGGAATTTTTAGTTCACTGCTTTAACCATTCCAGATGTCTAATAATCTTCCTATTCTTAGGAAATTTGCATTATTGGTAACATCAAATTATTCTTTGGCAAGGTAAAGGTGCTTGTTTTTTCATTGCCTCAAGGTTGTTTTTTTCCTTGCAATTTATTAGCAGCACTATTTGGCAAGAGAGGAAATGTTTGCTTGCAGGATCAATGGAAAAAAGAGAGCACAAGTGAAAATGGAAAGTAAGAAAGTGAGAAAGACAAAATTTAAAGCTATACGAGGGAAAAAAAAACAAAGCCTGAAACCAACACAACTAAGTAGTGAAATCAACAAAAGAGTATTAATAAGGAGCATTCTAATTAAGAAACAAGTAGGAAAAGCTGGCAATCATAACTAATGTAACACCTAAAACTTGTAGAATACTATTGAGAGACACCAGAGAAAAAAAGCAGAACCTAGGATGCTTTGAATTAGAAGAAATTTAAGTATAAATATACCAGAAAAAAAGATTAATCCCATGATATTTTTCTGAAGTAGAGATGTCAGGCTTTCTAACAATAAAGAACCATCTAATGAATGTTTGTTTTAGTATAATAATATGCAAATATCTTCCATTCCAACAGTAACTCAGAAAAATATTTAATAGCAGTTTGTAATAAAGTTAGATTTTTCAAAGAATCAAGATTAATAACCTGAATCTAAAACTATTAGAAGAGCTGAGCAAGGTTTTTTATGGGCCAATAATGCTGATTTTCAATAACTCCTGAACATGGAAATGCTCCAGGGAACTGTAAGAAAGCTAATGATTTATCAGTATTTTAAAAGCTGTAAACAGAGTGACCACATATTAATGGATTGAAATCTATATGCTGCACAAATTTACAAAAGTGATCGTGCAGGACATGACTGACTGTATTAGCCCCCTTTAATTCTTTTTTAATGCAAATCAGTGTGGGGCTATAGAAAATAAATTGCATAAGCTGAGTTTTCTTCGCTTTTTTTTTTTTTTTTTTATTTCAATACTAATAATTTTTCCAGTATACTTTGAATTCAGAAGGTTTCTGGTTCTTTTTAAGAAAATAGAATAAAAAATTGAAGCATAAATACAAATGCAAAATGAAATAAAACATAACACATTTCTTTGATCAGACACTGGATAAGGCAATGTTTAAGTAGATGTTTCTCTAGAGCTGTTCTACAGGTAATTAGTTCCTAGTCTACATGCATTTGAATATTTTTATTAATGATTAACACTAAATGCAAATTGACAAAAAAAAAAAAAAGGAAAAAAAAAATTGAGACATCAAAAAAAACAAGCAGAAGTAATTGAGCTGTATTTATTTCTGACCACAAATTTTCATTAAACAATAGAAGCATTTCTTTATTTTAACTTCAGCTTCTTGAAAATTAAACAAATAAGTTAATAAACTTTTGATCTCAGTGGGATGATGTATTCCAGAATCCAACATATATTTTTTTTTTTTAAGAATTAAAATTAATTCTAATTTTTAAACTTTCTGATCCAGGCTTAATCTAATATATAACTCTGTTGAAACAAATCCAGCCTGGTTAGGTCTTCTTTTTATAAAGAGAGGAACGAATTTATATTTAAATAGTGTGCTTAAATTTTGCTGTAGTTATACCATTTAGTCAAAAGCAGACACTGAAATCACAATGACCTAAAACAATATTTCTTGTAGTGAACTAATTTCATATCTAGGTTTAATGAAATTGAATGGATTATCATTCCCATCTCTGAAGGAAAAACAAAATGTCTGAGGATGACCCTATTACTAAAATATGAAATATGGGATTATAAAGAAGATACAATGTCCTTCCTCTGTATTTTGGAAATGCCACCTTTTGCCCCCTACTGCCATTTGGCTTACTACTCAGGTTACTTAATTATATCTAAAGGTGTATTAAATGCTAAATGTCCATATTTGTAGAAGAGAGGCACTTGTGGTGGGCAACTAAGTTATGAGGAATAAAAAGAAATAACATAAGCATCCATTCTAGAGAGTAATTATTTAGAGATATATAATACAGGTCAAGTTCACAGTGCTGCTGGCCCCTTTATAATAAACCGGATGCTTTACTACTTAGTAAATTAAAACTCCCAATACTGAATAAGAATTACAAATATCAAGTTCATCTGGCAATTAAGAAAATAGTCTTTTCAGATTTGTTAGTCTGGCAGAGTAAGGAGGGAGATATATAACTTTAAGGCATGAAAGTTTCAGTCTTGTCTAATGGCTAATAATTTGCCATTTATAATGAAAAATAGAAATTGAGATAAATACTACTGTAATAATCAGGGAGAAGACCAAGTGAAGGCTTAGGTTTAAGGACTATATATTATTTTTATAGGGCTTTTTTCCAATTATTCTTATTTATATTCTAAGAGTACTTTTAAGTCATATCTAGGAATGAGACTCCACTACTTCAGGAACCTAAAATATAATCAGAACATTAAAAAATTTTAAAGACTTAAAAAAATAATTGGTAGTGGGAGCTATTTCACATAAGACCCTTGCTTAACGAAGTCAGGCTCTATCAGGTGGCTAAGTACCTCTTTCTGATGCAGGTGAGACAATTTGTCAGTCTTAAAGAAAGATTGTCTAACCTACAAGTATGTGTTAAAGGGGTGGTTGAGGAGGAAGGGCTCATAAAGAAAGTCAAGTAGCCTAGCACAAGGTAAAAAATATATGACTGACAGAGAAGTACCTTAATTTTTTATAAGATTTAGAGATGTAGTCTAACCTTATGAGTAGGGTGCAGATTACAGCTTTGTCTTTGCTGCTGATGTTGTGCTGTACACTGCATGCAATCCCTCAATATTGCAGTAATTGTTCCATTTCCAAACCATTACTATACTGAGTAGAAGGTAGGTCTTACACTGGATACAATGGATATCATCATGAATATCTCACAGCTTAAAAAAAACCGATAAAATGTAGTCATTCTCAAGACATTCTCATATTTGTACCAAATTTAGGATCACAAGAAAGATGACACTGCTAAGATATTTTCTTTTTTTCATTGATAATTTGTAAGACAGCACCTCATAACAACCCTGGGATGATAGGGACAATACAAATACAAATTAAAAGCTCTCATTCCTAAATTCTGCAGCTGTTCAGGGTCACTGTATTCAGACAAATTTATTGCCTTCCAGAGCTAGTTGTTCACAAATAGTAAAATACTCTGCAACCAAACCCCTTTGAAAGCACTTGGTCTAATCTAGTATATTTTAATAGCTGTTTTAAAGACTAAAACTTTGATGGCTTTGTTCTAAAACTTTCGACTTATTGAAAATAACCATTTTAACCATTTTTTTTTTTTTTTTGTGGGCACAGGCAGTTCTGACCTATGAAAGGTGTCTCAGCCCAGATTTTTAATTTGAAGGAAGTCCAGCAAGTTAGACAGGTTTCAAAATGACTATTAACCAAAATATGGGACACCTTTGTTCACAGTACAGGCAGACACTGGGCTTAATTTTAAGGTTTAGGCTTCCTAGCAGATTGCTTGATCATGAAAATAACTTTTTTTTATTATTATTTTTTCATAGATTCTTAGACATATAATAATTTCTACATTATTTAAATAATTGCATTAATTGTATTTGAGTGTAAGAGATCTGTATTTTATAAGTTAGTAGTTAGGGCATTCAGATGGGCAGCAGAAAAGTGATACAATAGGGATTTATGAAGATAGCAATTAAAGAAAACTCATGAATAATCAGAAATGGTTTAAGTAATAGAAAGGGTCCTTTCCCCATTTATTTTCCTGCCAGAAATGTCTAATAGCCAAAACAAAATTTTCTCTTTGTTTATGTCATACATATAATTTTAAAAATCCTATATGTACTCTCCCCCATCCTTTCATATCTTTGGTTAAGCATTATATACATTTTCCAGAGGAAGTCTCACAATGCTTTATACAATTACATTAATAATTCCCTTTCTTTGTTGGGTATATCTCTTATAGTCATTATTGTGTTGAGAAATATGACAGAGGAGTGCATGCAAATTTCACAAATTCCCATCTCATTGCAGAAATTTCTAAATGGCTGTCATGATATCCTAATTTTCCTGAAGAAGTCTCCCAGCTCTGTGCACTAATAGATGTTCTTATTGTCATCTTATTCTCTGTAGCAAAGGTGTTAATTCATAAGTTGAGTTAGAAGGATTTTAAAACCAACGCACGAGGCAGTCTAAGAAAGGTTACTTACAGCCTTATAGCTTGACTTCAGCACACTTTTCCTTTAGGAGTCCCTTACCCCTCACAATTCTGAAAATAACATCCATGTTCTCCAGTTAAACTAAAGTTTCCATGTGGAATCCTTTTTTTTTTTTGAACTAGGGATTCACTCCTGACCTATGAAGTGTATGTGCCAAGAATAGTTCCCTATTACTCTAGATCAGTACATAAGACAATTTAACCGCAGAAGTAAATGACACAAGGAATTAAAATCACGGAATCATAGAATAGTTAGGGTTGGAAAGGACCTTAAGATCATCTAGTTCCAACCCCCTGCCATGGGCAGGGACACCTCCCACTAAATCATGCCACCCAAGGCTATGTCCAACCCAGCCTTGAACACAACTTCCCTGGGCAACCCATTCCAGTGCTTCACCACCCTTACTGTAAAGAATTTCTTCCTCAGATCCAACCTAAACTTCCCCTGTTTAAGTCTGAACCCCGCTACCCCCTGTCCTCTCGCTACAATCTCTCACGAAGAGACCTTCCCCAGCATCCCTATAGCTCCCTTCAGATACTGGAAGGCTGCTATGAGGTCTCTGTGGAGTTTTCTCTTCTCCAGGCTGAACAGCCCCAACTTTTTCAGCCTGTCTTCATAAAGGAGGTGCTCCAGTTCCCTGGCCATCCTCATGGCCCTCCTTTGGACTTGTTCCAACAGTTCCATGTCCTTTTTATGATGAGGACAAGAGAACTGCACACAATACGCCAAGTGAAGTCTCATGAGAGCAGAGTAGAGGTGTAGGATCACTTCCTTCGACTTGCTAGTCATGCCCTTTTAGATGCAGCCTAGGATATGGTTGGCTTTCTGGGCTGCAAGTGTACATTGACGGCTCATGTTCATTTTCTCATCAACCAATGCCCCCAAATCTTTCTCCTCAGGGCTGCTCTGAATCTATTCTCTGACAACCTGCAGCTGTGCCTCTGCCTAACTTGCACTTGTCATGGTTAAACTTCATAAGGTGGGCATCAGCCAACCTCAAAAGGATTCCAAGGTCCCTCTGGATGGCATTCCTTCTCTCCAGCGTATCAGCTGAGCCACACAGCTTAGTGTCATCAGCAAACTTGCTGAGAGCATGCACAATCCCACTGTCCATGTCACTGACAAGGATGTTGAACAAGACTGGTCCCAATACTGATCCACGGGGGACACCACTCATTACTGGTGTCCAGCTGGACACTGATCCATTGAGCGCAACTCTTTGTGTGCAGACATCCAGCCAGCTCTTTATCCACCAAGTGGTCCAAATATCAAATTGATGTCCCTCCAATTTAGAGACAAGGATGTCATGCAAGACAGTGTCAAACACTTTGCACAAGTCCAGGTAGATGACGTCAACTGCGCTACCCCTGTCCATCAGTTCCGTAGCCCCATTATAGAAGGCCAGCAGATTGGTCAGGCAGGATTTCCCCCTAGTGAAGCCATGCTGGCTGCCACCAAGCACCTTGTTGTTTTCTGTGTGCCTCAGCATGCCTCCCAGGAGAATCTGCTCCAAGATATTGCCAGGTACAGAGGTGAGACTGACTGGTGTGTAGCTCCCTGAATCACCCATTTTCCCCTTCTTGAAGATTGAGGTTGTATTTCCCTTTTTCCAGTCATTGGGAGCATCACCTGACTGCCATGATGTTTCAAATATGATGGACAGTGGCTTAGCAACTTCATTTACCAACTCCTTCAGGATCTGAGGATGGATTTCGTGAGGTCCCATGGCCTTGTGCACATTCAGGTACTTAAGATGGTGTTGAACCAGATCCTCTCCTACAGTAGGCCTAAGGTCTTCATTCTCACAGTCCCTGCATCTGCCTTCCAAGACTTGAGTGGTGTGGTCAGAGCATTTGCCAGTGAAGACTGAGGTAAAGAAGTTTTTAAGAACCTCAGCTTTCTCCAGATCCAGGGTAGCCAGTTCTCCTGATTGCTTCCAGAGAGGGCCTACGTTATTTCTACTCTGTCTTTTATTTGCAATGTACCTATAGAATCCCTTCCTCTTATCTTGTACACCCCTAGCCAAGTTTAATTCTAATTGGGCCATAGTTTTCCTAACCTGGTCCCTAGCTTCCCAAACAACATCCCTGTCTTTTTTCCAGGCCGCCCATCCTTGCTTCCATATTTTATAAGTGGTTTTATACCCTGTAAGTTTCCTCAGCAACTCTTTATCCATCCATGGAAGTCTCCTGGCCCTCCTACAGCACTTCCTTCTAGTAGGGATGTATTGCTCCTGAGCTTGCAGCAGGTGATCCTTGAATACCAATCAACAGCCTTGAGACCCCCTGCTCTCTAGGGCAATATCCCATGGAATCTTACTGAGCAGGTTCCTGAAGAGGCCAAAGTCTGCTCTCTTGAAGTCCAGGGCAGTGAGCTTGCTGTATGCTCTTCTCACTGTCCTAGGGATCTTAAACTCAAGTATCTCATGGTCACTGCAATCAAGGCTGCCCTTGAGTGTCACGTTTCTCACCAACCCCTCCCTGTTGGTGAGGACGAGGTCAAGCATGGCATTTCTCCTTGTCTGCTCCTCTATTACTTGCAAAAGAAGTTGTCTTCCACACAAGTGAGACACCTCCTGGACTGCTTGTGCTGGGCCATATGAGATATCAGGGTGGTTGAAGTCCCCCATGAGAAGAAGGGCCTGTGAACATGAGGCTGTTTCTATCTGTCTATAGAGTGCTTCATCCACAGAGTTCTCTTGATCAGGTGGCCTGTAACAGTTCCCCACAGTAATGACCCCCATCACTGGTCTACCTCTGACCCTAACCCTCAAGCTCTCTGTTGACTGATCATCTGTCCCCAGATAGAGTTCCATGCTCTCCATCCTATCACTGATATAAATAGTAACTCCACCTCCCCATCTGCCAGGCATGTCTTTTCTAAAGATCTTATTAGGTAATATTCATGTTAAAACCTTACCAGAAGGCATGTACTAACAAAGATGAATTTTGTGTGACTCCATTGCAGTCTGGATGTTCCAAGCTGAATACTAGAAATCTATCTTTATTGAAGCAGGGGAGTTTGTATTCAGAAGTGAGATATGGAAAGAAAGTTGCAAGGAGGCAATTGGTCACCATTAAAAAAATAAATAAATATTACATTTTGAATAATTTTATGACTTGTTTTATAAATTAAGTATTTTTTAAGTTGTCAGAGCTCCTCATCCCTCTTTGCTCTCTAGATGGGTCTTTTGGATTTCACAGTGTCCCCTATCTTCATTAAGCTGCTGCTGCTATTGCTTTTCTTATGTTTCTCCAGGTACAGGCCAGTCCTCATTTGATACAGGTCCACACGGCAATGCTGAAGTCACTTAAGTCAATTTAAATCAGCTTAGAAGCTGTTATTAATACAATTAATATGACCTACCTGCTACTTTTTTAAAATGCTTACTGAATTATTTCTATTTTATGTATGTATGACTGCTACATATATAATAGACCTTTACTAATATCTTGAAAGTATCTGCCATGTTCTGTGCTGGAGCAATCAAAGGCTCTAAATTCATTTTGCATATTCAAAAGCCAAATCTCTCTAAATTTTCTTTAATTAACTAATAATCACTAACTAAGTGTGTAGAATCATAGAATAGTTAGGGTAGGAAAGGACCTTAAGATCATCTAGTTCCAACCCCCT
>JASSUY010023679.1:0-26355 GCA_032466535.1 Forpus xanthops | reverse complement strand
GAACTGACTTCATTACTTGCAATCTGGAAGTGACTTTCAGCCATTTAGAAAAATACTTAACATTCACCATTTTCCTTGGTTCCTCCTGTCCTCTAGGAGCATGCTGAGAACAGATCCATTCATCTCTATCCCATCCAGCAGCCTTGTGAACAGCGGCTTGGAGGTAGTGGTGATGCCCGGGTGCTTTGATTCATGTAATCGATAATCTCAAGACTTTACATAAAAGGATGGAAGATGCAGTGTGAACCAGGAGATAAGCAATGATTATTGTGTGTGGCAAAGTAACTGGGCTACAGTTCATGTCAGCAAATAAAGCCTCTTGAGTCCAACCAAATGATAAATATCCTTTTATTTTGCATTTCTTAAATCTTTGCTTCAAAGTTGACCTTATTTTCAGCCGTACATAAACAAATTGGGGAGTATGTCTAAGCTCTGTTCTGCTTAGGTCTTATTGCCTCCTTCAGAGAGAAGTTTATTTTAGTTGGTTTGTTAATTTACTCTGACGCTTCTGTCATCTTCATTTTGACTTACATTCCATGAAATGTCAGTTGATTGAGTAACTTTGTGGTGATTGTAAGAAAACACGGGTTTTGGGGGGAGGCTGTTTGCTAATGGAGCCTCTGATACAGCTGTGGGTTTTCTTGTGCACATGTTGACTATGTTCCTGCAGCCAGCAGCGCTAGTGGCTCTGGGAGCCCTGCTCTTAGTATCCCTAAAGGACAGAAAGAATGCTTTTTTTGATATTAAGGAAAATGTGATATTTATCATACTACAATTTATTATGCATTAGGAAAAATAAATGTTGGCTTTTACTATGAGAGATTTTTTGGTTTATCCACCAAATTTGTTGCTGATGAAGCTGGTATTTGCTTCTCTTGAGCAAAAACAAGGGGTTTTTGGCACCTGATACATTAGCAGGTGCGTATTCTTTGTGGCTACAATTAGAACAAATGTTTTGAAATTGTGATAGCGAAATTTACTTTTCTTGCCTACATTAGCAAGTAGATGTTATGTATTTTAATTACTGTGACCAAGCTGCAATTACAGCTGATATAAATAAGGAGATTATGCTGCAAAAAGAGAGGAACATTTACATTTTCCTAAGGAATTGTCACAAAGATTAATGGGGGGGGGGGGGAAGTGGAAAGGATGGACAAAATTCTGCCAAGCCTACTTATTATTAATAACTGCATTACTGCACATTTACTGTATATAACATGCCATGACCTCTGAGAAGTTAAAGCTCTACTACATAAACAAGTTATCCCTTTGTGATGCTCTAAGATTTTAAGCAGGACAAGTACAAATTCATGTATGAAATAAGCCACAAAACCTTGTACCACATCTTGGTTTAGGTGTGCACATATGCCCCTGAAGTCAGCAATAGGATCAGATCGATATAGTGCAGGATCAGAGCATCACTATAATCTTCTTATCAGATGACAAGCATAACTGTAGAATTGAAATAAAATGTTTTTTAGAGAAGTGTCCACTTCCCCTCTCCCCCTTCTTTTAATCTTGTACAAGACTCAGTGGAACAACTGCCATGCCATGACCACGCAGTAGATTGCAGCCAAACATTAGGCAGTCTTGTAGTGGCTTTTGAAATGATCATATAGTCAGGATTTTACACTAACATTTGAAATAGGTCAGGGACTCTGCTTCTGCACCTTTATTACATTACTGCAAAAGTTTGTTTTAGTGTGGAGGCACAGATGTCTAGCAATGTGCTATAACTGAGAAAAGAAGTTCTGTGACCAACTGAGGAGACAGGCTGGGTACATTTCACTCCTGTAAATGACAGGATAACATATTGATCCGGAGGGAAACAGCATTTGTCATATGCTTGGTGCTTAAGTTTTTTTGCTTGAGAGAACAAGAGTTGGCCACAGACCAATGCTCTGTGGTTAAATGTGCCTTGATCTTTGAAGAAATTCCCAGTTTCCTTTGGCAACAATTCTTGGGTTAAAGAAGAGGACAGAAGCAGCAGTGGGCATCAGTTGCCATTATCTCCAGCCATCCCAGCTGCTTTATGGCCTGTTGAAAGACTTTGGATCCCTTGGAGGTATTCCTGGTAAGTATCTTCTGGTGGAGGCGTATCCTGTGGGTTTCTTTTTAATACTGTAATGTTTTTATAAGAGAATATCAAAACAAAAGATGTTGAGAGATTCTTTTAACTTTTATAGTACTTAAATTTATATATTTTGTGATGGCGTGTCCCATTTTGAAGGTCCAACATAAACATAGAAATATGATTTTGCACTGTATTATGCAGTTCTGTTAACTTTAAAGACCTTTGCAGCTATGCAATCTATAGAAAGAAGAGATTTTTGCTACCTTATGTGACTTACGTATGTGAAAACCTTTGAATTAGTTTCAGATCATTGTTTAGTACTTCTTAGACTGGACTTAGTGACTTTGACAGCTTTTTCCCAGGGCTTCTGTCCTTGTGAACCTTCCTGCAGCCAGGGGGCTTCAGTGACTTGAAATAAATATTGGCAGTTTTAATTTCTTCCTGGACACTGATTTCCTTGTAATGTTCTCACAAGCAGGACTTGGATATGTTGGAGGTCCCTTACCTTTTACCTATAGTTTGAGTCCTAATAAAAGAAATTATTTATGGCTGCTGGTGTTATCAGCAGTGAGGGATGTTCTTCATCTGGAGCGCCGAGTGGGTTGGTAGAGGCAATCCTACACACTTGATTCTAACAAATAAATGTGAGTGCAATGAACCCAGTACCTTTTAAATGAGTTTCAACAGTTCATTTAAAGTTATCCTGCCTCAATTCTACCTCCACCAAAATGGGGAAAAAGACAATTTCCTCTACTGAGCACCTAAATAAATCTGTATGTGTCAAATGCTAATTCACATGAGACTCTTGTAGTTGAAACTTGAAAATTGTCTTGTACGTGGCTCCCATGTATCCCTGGGGGTCCCACTAACCTGCACGTGTCATTCGATGGCCAAGGGCTACAGCTAGAATGATATTAGTGCTTTGTCTCTTCTGCATTCTGTGTCTATGTACTTTAAACAGACAAAGTTAAGGTAGTAGTAAGATGTTAAATATTAGAATTTGTGTAGCCTATTCCAGCTTGCTGGTTTTATGAATATTTTATCTGGTAAGAAAAGCAACAGCATACCTGTCCCTTTTTTCAGCCATAGTCAGCATTGAGAGAAAAGTTCACGGCAGACACTAAAGATTTTCTTTCTCAGTAACAAGCGGAAGCCTCCAGCCATGCCTTTTTGCTGTTATCGTGAACAAAGGTTAATTGCCACATTTTATTTTTCACCTTGTAATTAAGGGCTGAGCTTTCAGTACTTTTCACTGCAGTTACTGACTTCTGAAGTTCATCTTTTTAATCAGTGCAAAAAAAGGTATGTTCTCTAGAACAGATCTCACTAAAACATGCTGGATTTCTTTTTCTTTTATTTGGAAGCATGTCTACATCTAGGAAAAGCTGAACTAGTGTATTTTTGAGAATATGCATTTTAAGACTAGCAGTTTGAATTTTGATTTCCCTGAGCCAACTGAAAGTTATGCGAATGGAAGGTAGTTTCCAGGCTGAGGCTGTTATGGGAGACTGTGATTATGTTGCAAGCTGCATAGAAATTGCATTGTCAGACGCTTTGTTATTAAGGCCCATTGTGTTTGTTGCTATTTTCTCTGTCTCACATTTTATTGTATTAAGAAATTTTCCTATAGTATTTTTTTCCCTTGCTCATGAAGCAAAACTCAATTAGAGCTACATTAGTGAAAGAAATTGGACTGTTTAAACTACTGCAGGCAGTCAGTGTTCCAGGAGAGCAGGCGGTAGCTGCTGATGGTGAGGAGATCTGGTTGCGGGCACAGGGTCTGGGACCACAGGAAGAATCACTTTGACAGCTTTATATTGCACAGATTGTGGAACAAATATGTGTCGTTATATCATTTGGGTATAATACGCTTTTTGCTTGTCTATTACTATTATGAAAATATGCTTGCTTTGTTGTATTAATAACTGTTATGTTTATGAAATGAATTTAAGTGGAAAATTTATTTTATTAAACAATTTTAGGAAGGAAAATGAAAAATGTGATCCTTAGAGTGGGTTGAAAGAGCGCCTATTTCACCTGATTAGGAGAAAAACCTACTCTGTCTTCTCAAATTATTCTTTCTGTTTAAATAAATCTTGTGAGCTGCTTGCATGCCTGCAAGAATTATGAAAAGCTGTTAAGACCTAAATCAAGTGTTCCAAGTTGCTATATGAATCTTCCAAGGCAATAAACTTTTGGTATCTTTGACAAGTTTTATGATTCAAGATAGGTACACTGTGCTATGTACCGTATTTCAAAGTTACGCATCTGAATAGATCATATCAATTTTTATATGCTAATATTTTGTTTTGGTATTTTAATACTAGGAGCCATAACTCATATCTATCATGTTCCTTAGGCTACAGATGATTTGAATAAAATTGAGAGGAAAAATCACTTTAGGAATACCTGCAGTATTGCACTGTTCCATTGCAAAAATAAAGCCTAGAAATGAAAAATTTGAATTGAAGCTCAGCAGCTTCAGGTCAGTATTGTTCTCTCTGATGTTTTCCTTTCCCTTTGCCACATTATATTTTCAATTTGCTTCGTGTTTGGGCTCTTTTCCATTTCCTGTGGTAAATTCTTGAGTAGGCAAATCAATCTCACTATTTTCACACACTTTTCACCTAGGAGTATAATCTAAATGTTTCCTCCCTTAAATTTACCTGAAACTCCCACTGATATTCCTGGTGTATTGCAAAGTTTTGCCTATTCTAATACATTACATATTGTGGGAGAAGTTGAAACTTAATTTTGCTGTTGCAAACTGGATAATGACGGCAGTGATATTTGAATGGTAGGAATGTTATGGCAATATTGGATTTCATGAGCTAGTTGTGCACTGTTGAGAACAAGATGAACTACCACCAGATCTCCGTGATGCAATCCTCATCACCTTGTACAAGAAAAAAGGAGCAAAGTCAGACTCCTCAAACTACCGATATATAACTGCTCTCCATTGCTGGAAAAAATCCTTGCAAGAACATTATTGAACAGATTAGTACCCACTATTGCAGAAAAACTTCTGCCTAAAAGTCAATGTGGTTTCAGAGCAAATAGAAGTACCATAGACATGGTATTTGTTCTCAGACAACTGCAAGAGAAGTGTAGGGAACAGAACAAGGGACTCTATGTAACTTTTGTTGATCTTACCAAAGCTTTTGACACTGTGAGTAGAAAAGGCCTGTGGCAGATCTTGGAACACTTAGGATGTTCCCCCCAAGTTTCTCAAAATGATTATTCTGTGACATGAGGATCAGCGAGGCCAAGTCAGATGTGATGATGCACTCTCTGAGCCCTTCCCGGTAACCGGTTGTGTGAAACAAGGTTGTGTTCTTGCATCAACTTTATTCATAATCTTCTTCACCATAGTACTCCAAAGGGCTGTGGCAGACTTCAATGAGCAAAATGGCATCTATAACCGATATCATACCGATGGGAGCCTATTCAACCTAAGGTGATTGAAGGCCCACACTAAGACCCTAAATCACTTTGCTCATGAGCCGCTTTTTGTGATAATACCATCCTTGTTGCCCGCAGAGAAGCAGCTCTGCAGCGTTTAACATCTTGCTTTGCAGAGGCAGATGAGCTTTTTGGGCTGGAAGTCAGCTTGAAGAAGACAGTAGTTCTTTACCAACCTGCACCACAAGAAGACTACCATCATTCCCACATCACCACTGATGTGTCAGAGCTTAAGTTAGTCCAGCAGTTCAGTTATCAGGGAAGCACCATTTCCTCAGACACCACAATTAATAAAGAGATAGATAACAGAATAGCAACGGCATACAGAGCCTTCAGAAAACTCCATAAAAGAGGCTGGTGTAATAAACACTGGAAGAAAAGTACAAAGATTAGTGTCTGTAGAGACATTGTACTGTCTACTTTTTTATATGGGCCTGAATCATGGGTCATCTGTTACCATCACCTGCGACTCCTCAAATTCTTTCATGAGTGCTGCCTCTGTGCAATCCTAATCATCCACTGGACTGGCTACGTGTCTAATGTTACTGTCCTTGAACAGGCAGAGGTTACCATTATTGAGGCCATGTTGCTGAAAACACAGCTGTGCTGGGCAGGACACATCTCCAGGATGGAAGGTCACCATCCCCCTAAGATTGTGTTATACAGTGGACTCGCCACCAGCTGCCGCAACAGAAATGCCCCAAACAGGAGATATAAGAACTCCCTGAAACAATACGTTAGCCTTGGCCATATTGACTACCATCAGTGGTCCACCCTGGCCTCTAATTGGGAGATTTGGAGACACATCATACATAACACTGCTTTCTCTTTTGAGAACATGCGCAGAATCAGTCTCAAGGAGAAAAAACAATGCAGAAAGAACTGTGCCTTTTCTATACCACCCAAGGAGATCTTCCACTGTGCTTTTTGCAACTGGACTTGTCTATCCTGCCTTGGTCTTTTTAGCCATCAGCACACTTGTAGCAAACGTGGGTAAAACCCTTCTCAAATCTTCATTCACAAAGCCAAGCCATGATGATTGGATAGTTATAAACCTAACTGAAAACTATTTTGAAGGCAGGCATTACTGAAAAACAATGTAATCTTTATAGATTTGTAGCATCTCAAAATTCCTCTTTCTAAACATAAGATGTACAAATGGCTATGAAAGCTCACTAGGATCTTCAGGGATTTCTAAATGTTTTCTATAAAAGAAAATAAAGCAACAATAAAATTTAAAAAAAAATGAAGTGTCCAACCATAGAAAAGATAAACGAGGCTAAAATCCAGTTTGTGTTGTTTCTCTAGTAAAAATATCTTTAATGTTAAATGGAAAATCTCATTAGACAGCAGTTTGTCAACTACCTGATCTTGAGTACCTTTGAGACCCCATCCCAATATTTATATTCAACCAGGCAAGCCAAGACTGATTTCCTTCTCCCCACTGCATCTGCTCTCTCTCTTTACATGTGAACCTATCTTTATTAATGGTTGTTTGTCTCTGTGTTCTATATTACTTATTTTGAGTTTCAAAGCTGCTTGACAGAATGCTCCAGATTACATCTGAAAGAAACTATTACCAAAGTGTCCAAGATGTAAAAACTTTAGACTTATTTGTACCCCTCTTTACCTGTGAGGAGCAAAACACTCTGGTGAGTTAGCATCCTCGTTAATTTTGCAGGAGTCAAATTATTAAAACCCTGGAAAACACAAGGAGTGCTTCACCATCACCTCCCTTCCACCTGTATTATCTTGATGTTTTCTGTAGAATCTGCATTTCAAATGATTTTCCTTTTTACTGTTTTCTTTTTCTCTTGAGTTATAGTTTGGAGAGCGTTGCTGTTCAGGTGATGGTAGGATTTCATGGGTTTCTACATTCCTGCCCATGAATGTGCCAGAGATCAACAATGAAAATGCTCAGAAGTGCATATGTAAATATTGGCATGGCAACCCTCCTCTGGGGGGATTTCTAACCTTTGCCAGCTTATCATGAGCACCATGCCTCAGTGGCATATGGCCGCAACACAAATAAACATTTCACTTCTGCTGTCTCCGTTGACATGATTGTTCATATTCTCCCTCTCTTTCCTTGCAGGGTTTCTCTGGTCTCTCCCATGCAGGAGGCAGGTTGAGCAGGCTTTTCTCCATCCTGGGCTATTGCCAGGGAGCCAACAGCAGAGCCCAGATGTGATGGGATGATTGTTCCTCTGTGCAGGCAGAAGCAAACACAACCCAGCCCATCCTCCATGAAGACTATGATCTTCCAAACCGTGGAGGAAGTGGTTCAGTGCCTAGTTTTGTGTAGAAGTGGGATATTCCCTGACATCCAGTGGCTTGTTGTTCAGGTTTCATGAAGGCCAATGAGCTGTTTCCCTTTGGAAGCTTTTAATAGAATTTAATTAATTCAAAAAGATGGAGTTTTGAATCCAGTGAAAAAATTCCTATCAAAATGGAAGGACGTGAGTGACTTTTGCAATGCTTCCCACAGTGTGCACGTTAACCTATCTTTCACACGGGTGATTTATTAAAGGCGAGGTGATGTTTCATTTCTGGCTGTATTTTTCTGGTATTTATTGCATGTGCTTGTTTTTTTAATTGTTGGTTTGTTGTTTTGTTTTTTTTTTTTTGGGGGGGGGTGGGATTTGTGCTTTTTAAAATTTTTATTTTATTTTTCTTATTATTGGGTTAAAACCAAAAGGCGTTCACGAAAAGGGCAAAAGGAAACTGAGAGGATAGAAGCTAGAGGGTTTATTACCAGTGTCCTTTTTCCTTAGAAAGAAATTCATTATCTTACAAGGAGGAAAAAATGTTGCTGAAGGAAAGTAGGACAGTATTGCAGAGACACAGTTGGCAGGTGAGGCAGCAGTAGGGCAGAAGGTGTGCAGGGGGTCAGGGATAGGGACAGAGCAACAGATCATGGTGTCCAGTAATTTAGGCTCTTGCCTAATATCTCTGATCTACGTTCAAAAGTCTATCATAGCTGTCAGTGATTTAGAAAGTCAACTGGCTACTCTAGAGGCATCCTTTGTAACAACACAGAGGAAAAATGTTTTGAAATGAAAGAAAAGGTGAAATGTTTCCATCTGAGAATTTTCAGGATAAATTGCTTTTCTTTTCTGCCAGTGTGAGGATATCACCACTTGGGGGAGTGGGGCAGGGCAGCAGCATTTTCCAGATGAATTTGCAGTTGACTTAATGCTTGCACAAAGGTATATTTAGGGATGCATCCAGGCACCTTATTCTTTTCACAATTGTGTCACCTCATAGAAACTGTGTGAAAAAGGAAACAACTCTTCCCAAATAATATCTCGTTCTTTTTTTGGATTACTGTATTCACATAGCTCTTCTAGGAAATAATTTGCAGTGAATATAGTCATTCTTGCAGTAAAATGATGGCATCAAACAGCTAGAATATGCTGCTTTACCATGTGACATGTAAAGGGAGTGTCACCTGCTGATACTGCTGGTTTGCACCATCTTATTGCAAATATTGATACTGTGAATGTGTTCCATCTTCACCAAGTTCTGCCTCCTTAGGGAAGGAAGTGCAAAGGGAGCTTCTCTCCCTCATCCTTTCTTTTCAGGATCTCTTCTAACCGTTGGGATAACAGGCAGGCAATGGGAGATGGGAACAGCAAAGTTAAACACTGTGAAAGACAAAGCCAAAAGGAAAATTAACTTCAAAAACCTTTCAGTGTTAACATTTCGAAATGTTCAAGTGTTTCTTATGTTTTCTGAGTTCTGGGCTGAGACTGAATACTCCAAGTTGGCTCTAAAGCACTGATTTAACAGGGAGTAGCCTCAAAGCAAGAGAGAACTGGAAGACTTGGCGTCCCTTGCTGATACCTTTCCTTTGTCTTTCACAGCTTGGCTGTCAGTAACGCTTGTCTCTTCTCTCTCCAGGGCTCCCACGGAGGAGCGCCCAGCTGGAGACTATGTCTACTCTCTGTGGGACAGATCTTTCACTCCAAACCTGCCTTTTAAAGTGGCTGTGACACAGAGCTGTCTGGGCTGAGAATTTACAGCAATAATGGAGTAATTTATCTAAGCATATCTTCTTATCACTGCTTGCACTTTGAAATGAAATATCCCTCATCTTTAAAACCAATAACACACCACCCACTACTACATGGCTAGGCAGAGGGAACAGATGTTGTGTCACAATGCTAGTCAGAAAGGATTTAATGCAGTCAAAGCTGTAGCATGGGAATGCATCAGCTGCTGTTGGGAGTGTCTATATTGTACCTGTAAAACTGTGGAAAATTACTTATTTCACACCTTTTGAAGACTATAAAGGAGGCCAAAGACTGGTAATTGTATTAGGAATTAATCCATTCATCCCCTCAGTATGTTGAAAAGTCCCTTTCTATAGAAATGACAGAAAAATGGAAGGCAGGAGCCTCCCCCAAGCCTGTCTGAGAAGTGGGGTGCAGGCACTACCCCCACCCCCATCCTCATGGTGCCAGCAGGTTTCATGGAGACTTTGTCTTGTAGTTACTCAGCTTTGGGGTTTGTGTTCCAGTCCCGCATAAAAGGCAAGCCATGAAATACTGTAAATTGACTGTTATTTGGTTTTCTGTACCTTGATAATAGAAACTAATAGAAGCAAATAGCTAATATTTTCTAGTGGGATGACCTTAGGAGCAGGAGACCAGCTTGTTGTGTCTTCCTCCAGGGAAGAAAGTTAGAGGAATTACTGCCAAATAATAATAATAGCAGCAGCAGCAGCACAGGCTGTAATTCCCCACTCTCCTACTTTAGTGACACCTCAATACCAGCATGAAGAAAACAAGTAATTTATCAAGTATAATTTCTTGGAACCACTGGGTGTGTGAAGCAGAGTGGGGGAGAAATGGGCAGACGGATCTCTACGTCATCCCAACCATTAAGTAAGTAGCATATAATTTTCCCATTTTGGCAATTTGTTCTTGTTACGCCAAATCTGGATGTGAACTAATATGACTTGCTGTGTGTTCCCGTTTCCTTTTTAAGGCAGTCTGAGCTGCAAGCTTTGCTGCACCCACCTACACTTCCTAATGAGGGATCTGACCCCAATGCTCTCTGTGTTCCCGAGGTTCCTGTGCAACCACAAATCACCCACCCCAGCTCTCATTTTGACCTAGTTTCTTGCTGTTAGTTTTGTTGGTTATATTTTTAAGGAAGTGAGGTTTGTGCAATACCCTTGGAAATGCTGTGCCTTTTACATCTATCTTGGTCTCTGTAAAATCAATTAGATTTTACAGTAGGACAGAAAATGCAGAGTTAAATACTTACATACTTATTAAGAGAAAATGGTTGAATGGCTGTCCTAAAGCAAATGAGGCAGAACTTAGACATCAAAGCTTTTTGGTGACAGCATCTGGCCAGGAAATGAGCAGGTGGAGGAATTTGAGCATCAGGCATCATCATAAAACATAGTTCATGGGCACTCGGGTTTTGTTGGTCGTGAGGCTTAAGGAAACAGCTAATGGAAAACCTCGTTACAAATTCAATTCTAGTGAAAAAACGACTGATGGAGGAAGAGGAACAGACTAAGGAGTTAGGAAGAAACATCTCTGCTCGTATGAAAAGAGTGATGAGAGGTGTTGCCTGATTCACGGGTAATAAAAGTTATTTCCTGGTAATAGAGGTGATTCTGGCCAAAAAAATGAAGTGAATTTGGTGTGTCTCATCCGCAAAAGGAAAATAAGAGCCAAATGTTGGAAGATTATATTGGTTTCTATGGGGAGGAAAGTACTGGCCAAAGCAAGATGGTTGCAGAAGAGAGGATGCAGGCACAGCAATGCCTGGCATGTGACTGCTCAGCACAGCCTGGGAGAGGAAGAAATGGGTAACCTGGAGCAGGTGTATGCAAACACTCTTAATAAACAGAACAAGAAGCTGTTGTGACATGTGTATAGTAAAGAAAAGGTTTGAATAGTTCTGAAAGCTACCCCTTCATCTGTAAGAAAGGTGGTGAACCAGTAGTTGGAAAAGCCTGGTCTGGGTGCAAGAGATTTTGATGGGGAAAAGAACAATCTGCACCAAGCTATAAAGAAAATAAATCTGTGATCAAAACCACTTGAGCAATTTCAGCTAAGGTCTCCTGGGCTGAGCATGGCCAAGAAGAATAAGCTTGGCACAAGAGCTTTGCCAGTGCCCTGCTCCTTCCAGATGGGATTTTTCTTCTTTTGGCCTTTTCCAGTGGGATTTTCCAACTTCATTTCCAGTCCCTGGTTCCCTGTGCCCCTTTGCATCATGGCTGTTCACCCCCTGTTCTGCCTTGCTGCGCTATGTGCTTTTGCCCACTTGCCTACATACATTCACACAGAAAATGGGAAAATTTGGATTTGTTGCAGTGCCTGACAGGATCTTCTGAGTGTCTGGAGTGGTATGAGAAAAGTAGGGTCCTTCTGCGGTAGAAATATTAGTAGGTAAAGAACAAAATAAGCATAAAGAAGAATTAAATAAGAACAAAGACAAGGACAAAGAGTAACAAGGGAGAGAAGCCTAGCTCCTCATTACTCACCTACAAGTTGGAGAATATAAAGTAGCAAGTGAAGGTGTTATTGTGGATTTGATCCTGATGCCAAACTTGCATGAGATGAGCTGTAGGAAATTCCTTTTCATTAGGAGAAGGAATAATATAAAAGATAAGAAAGTAATGAAAACCCATGTGAACAAACGACTTTTGCAGTGAGTAATTAGATAAGACATTTCTAACATATTTATTGGAGAGATTCAGTGAATTGCTCAGTAGATAATGTGTGTATGTATGTATGGGCATACAATGGATATTTCTGCATGCAGTTATCTGTGAATATGCTATATACCTCTGAAATGGCTGATAAAGTTCTAAGTTGACTGTCATGAGTTTTAATGCCATTGAACTAAACAGCTTTGCCATTTAACTCGGCATTTCACTAACAAATGGAAGGTATTGAAGATCTTAGAGGGCAGAACATTCTGGCTTTGCAGAATTTGAAGATAATTTAAGCATTGTATGTGTGTGTGTGGGAACAGGGCTGGTAAATGCATTTTTTTCCTTTATATCTTTTTCTCCCTAAACCAGTCCAACAGAGGAAGCTGTGACTATACATTGCAAGGGCATTGAGTTACTAAGGCTTTGTGAATGAGTCTGCATCCCTGACACTGCAGTTCGTGGCTCAGTCGCATTCACAGCCAGTTCCAGCTGGGAAGTGAGTGAGTTTAAATCATCATGAAGACAAGGTTGACTTTAAGTAAGTCATTTTATCTTTCTTTATAATGCTTCGAAGGAGGAAATTTTGCGCTTATGTAGCTCTTGAGAGCTGTTATTTCCAGTGGCTCACCTGTGAGTGCAGCACTGAAGGACACGGTTTACAAGGTGTAGCTGTTGCAGAGCCGTAAACATGCCAGCTGTCTTTATTGAGCAGGCTGGGGCTTCCAAAGGAACGAAGGAAATTAGTCACCCCCCTTTCCACATAAATAAATGACCAGCATATCTTGCAAAGATAATTTTTCCATATGTAAGTAAACTTCAGGAGAGGGGGAGGTATCTCCATCATGTGCCACAACCCTGCATGAAAGGGCTGGAGTTCTGAAGAAAGTTTGGTACACTTTTGCTCTGGAGGAGCTACATGTCATGCTTTCCCTGTCAGCTTTGAGCTGCAAATCTCTCAGGGACCTTCAGAGGGCTCTTTGTGTTCTGTGGGATTTGGTTAGGAGGATGCTATCTGAATCAGTCGCTTCTCAAGATAGGTCTGCAGCAGAAAGGGACACGGAGCTTCTCTCACACAGAGAGGGCTAAACTCAGCTCCTGACACATTTAAAGTAATCTCCACTGAGCTAAGGAGCAGTTTCCCTGTGGGATGCTGTCCTGCAGTTTTGCATCCGGGAGTTTCTGTTTTGGTCCACTTCCCAAGGTAAGCAAATGGAATAAACTCAGTATCTGGGTAGGTAAATCAGCATTGGCACTGAGCAGGATGCGGTTTGCCACTTCCTGTATATGTCTGTCTAAGAAACACAAGATTGTTGCCTTCACCAAATCCTGTCTATTAAAATCTAAAGCTGGATGATCACATGAATGAATTCAGGTCCTATAACGATAAAATAAACGTCTGCTGCTATAGAAAAGCCAGTTGGTGACCTTTCCCGCTCAGCTTCCCTGGTGATTCACAGGTTTTATTTTCTGTACAAAAGCATTTTCCCTGGCAAAAGCTCCTTCACTGAAGGTGAAAATGAATAAAATAAGCCCACAAAACACTGAAGGGAAGGTTAGGTCTTTTCACAGTTATCACTATTTATAACATAAAGCAGCTGAAGTGTGGTGAGCTCTATGGAGAAATGCATGCGTTTCCATGTGCCAGTCTGAGCTCAATTCCTGAGTTAATTTCCTCATGTTAACAATTCTTTGGTGTCCTCTATTTTCAGGAGGGAACTTCTTCATAGCCTGGCATGCCAATGTGAACTCTTTAAATGATACTGAGGGCATTTGGCATTTGGCTCTATTAAAAATTCATCAAGAATTGATACACCGCATTTTTCATTGGAAAAATTGCAATCAGGTAGCAAAGTCTGAATATTCATGTGAAAGTAATGTCTTTTCAGCATTCATTAATCTGAGTCAGCAATGAGCTACAGCTAGAATTGAGTGATAATTTGGAACAAGTAATTTATTTGATTATTTTTCTCATCTTCCCTATTATTAAATATCCATGACCAGTTTAATTGACCTTCCTGAAATTTTTCATTTAATATTCAAAGGTTTTTTGGTAAGTGGTTTGCAGGGCTGTTGTGTGGTTGGTAGCAGTAACAAAACAGGGTCACCCAGGCTTGCAGAGCAGAGTGACCTGTTGCAGTAGGACAGCCAACCCCTTTGCCCTGAGCTGCTCCAGGGAGCAGTGCTGGCCCCACACACAGCTCTGTATCACAGGACATGCTCCATGGTGAGGTTCCCTGCTTTTAGTTCTTGGCTGATAGGGTCAAGCCCTGAAGAACAGACCGTTCCTTTGTCTTTATTGTTAGCCTGAAAATATTTTAAGTTTCACTCAGTCTCTTTTTGGCTTAAAGTTCAATTCCTCAACTTTGTTTCACTTCTTGGCAATGTTTCATGGACCTCTGATCTACTGCCTTCTCCTTTATCGATTCCCTCCATTTTACCCACAACTTTACTGACATGTGATATCTATTTCTCCAGTGAGGACTGAGCCTAGCAGAAGGATATTTCCCATATCTCAGCAGCCGCACTTCCGTTTGTGATCCCAGAATGATTTCTTCTTTCAGAGCAGTCATCCTCAGCTTTCCCCAACCTGCGGAGTTTTCCTCCAGCCTATAATTACACAATTTATTATTTTTTCCCAAGTACAGTGTCTTGTATTGTCTCTCCTGAATACCAGGAATTGTGTCTCCTGGATAATCTTTTACTTTAAAGATTGTTTCTGCAATTTGTCAAGACCTTTTTTGAATTTTAATCCTGTCCTCTCGTGTTCTTGCAGTCCTTTCCTGCACAGAGTTATCAGCAAATATAATAAGCATATTCCTTCTTCCATCATCCAAGTCGTTAATGAAAATATTAATAATACTGAGTTCAAGGCCGGTCTCTGAAGCTGTGCATGATTCATGCTTTCACTTTGAATAGAACTGTTTTCTGGAAATGAATGGTCTTCTAGCAAGCTTTTCAGCCTATATACATATCCCCAAATATCGTATTAATAGCTAAAGCTGAAGTCAAGCTGTGCCTCTTTAATGTCCCATAGAAAGAAACGCAATTGGTATGGTGCACTTCAGCAAATGATGTTTGCTACTGCTCATGCCTTGGGTATCTTATTACTTTTAAAGAAAGACTGAGGTTTTTTTTTTCTGTGAATGGATGGTTTGCAGGCTGACATGTAAAGCAGTATGTTTTTCTCCTTCTTAAAGACATGGTTACTTTTCCCCCTATTTTTTCTTCTTCAGTCTTCCATGATAATAGTTCAGAATTTGATATCACTTCAGACATTTCTTTAAATATGTAAAGATAAAGGTCACCATCATAACCCATTTGAAAACACCTAAATTAACTAGGCACTCTCACCATTCTCTTTTTATGAGATTAGAATCTTCCCTTTTTGTTACAGTATTATTGTGCTGGCCATCTGCTCTCAGTTGGCCTTTTACATGAAGACACAAGCAAAGAAAGCTTATTAAGCATTAAGCGTAATTGGTTAATGATTTTCCCTCTCCTTTTTTGGTCTATCTTTATTACTGATGTACTTATAGAATTATATCCTTTGAACTGCCCAACACTTTGTACCTTAACTTATTCAACTTCATTGCTGTACTTCTCTGCTTGATGAAATGTTTGCTAAACTTTTTTAAGTGCTAGAATTTAGGCTACACACTGGAATTCCTACACAATAAATCCATGAAGTATATAAAATCACTTTTCACCTTCCAATCATACTTGTGGGTAGGGCCTCTTGCTTGAAAGGCAAGGCAGTGGCAACCCTTCAGTTAACACTGACCTGAGCTCATGGCCAGTGAAAGTCTATAGGCAGGAGAAGGAAAAAAAAATAAGCGAAATTACTGAGATTACAAATTTCTTTTTTTCAGTCTAATAATATGCAATTTGTTCAAAATACATTAACTTTTTTTTCCAAGTTTTCCTCTTCTGAGTCATTCTGTTCTTAGTACCTTGCCTAGATTGTTTCTTAGGTTTTTAGACTTCTCTGAGGATTTCCCTTTATTGGTCCCCAGTCTACAAGTAATTGTTCTCTGTCTTTGATCCTTTTAAAATAGTGACCGCAGCAAGTTTTACCTTTCCAAGTATGTGACCTCAAAGGCACAAGAAGAAACCTTCTCAATCACATTGGACATCTTGTAAATGGATTTTCAAATTATTCCAGGCATATATACACACACTACGGTTTGAAAAAGTAGTTCTAGTCACAGAAATGTAGATCAGTAGAGACTTCTGCTTTGAATTCATGCATGGCAAAGAAGTTTAGATAATAAGATGGGGGACATAATAACATTAAATTTCAGTGTTGAAACTTCAGTTTTTACCCTCACACTAGAGAAGTGAGAAATGAAGAGAGTTCTGATTTGCAAAGTTAAATGAAACAAAGGTGCAGAGGAACCTGACTGGGTGTGCTTGACCTTCTTTTCAGTTTTCAAGCAACTCAAAACTGAATCTTATGCAAAAATGGCCATTATCCTTGTTTTCTCATGCATAGTGATTAGCCTATAGCTTACTAAAGGAAGCAGACTGTTCTCTGCTGGTATAAAAAAAAACCCCAGCTTTCCTCATTTTCTCCTGAATCATCTGAAAATGGTTAAGCTTTGTCAGATCCTAGTAAAAGATACTAAAAGAAAATAAACCTGCATAAGGAACTGAAAGAAAATAAAAATGCACAGTTATATTAGACAAACTTCATGAAACTTAGCAGCAATTTTGAATTTATCTTAATTCTTGGGAACTGAAAAGTAGGAACCTCTGCTGGGGCCTGTGTTTTTTTGGGAAGTGATGGTAATATAGCCTTAGACTAGCACTAAGGTAACTGATGCCTGGAAGCATCTCTGGCTAACAGAGAACAAATTATAATATGCTGTCTCTGTCAGACTGGAAGAACTTATTTCTTGAAGAAAATCAAGCTGTAGAACATTTAGCAGGGTGTCCTATGCAGCAAATATCCTCTCCAGTTTTCCTACAGTCTGATCTGGCATATGAGCATGTCGCAAGGCAAATGCAGAGTAAGAAGAACAGAAAGAGACTACCATTGTTAGTACTTCTGCTAAATTAAACAGAAATAGCTGTTACCTGCCAATTAAAATGCTGAGGAATTTTTAAAACATAGGCTTAATAGAGAAAATATATTTCAAACATAAATGATGTAAGCAAATAAAAAGATCTTGATACCTGATAACCAACTAAAAGTGGTTTATACAGAAGGATTTCTTCCTTCACATCCATTGCTTCAAGCAGTCACTCAAAAAGAAAAAGTAACTTCCGATTCAGTGAGTAAAGAGTTTAAGGTCTGTCTTTAGTGGTGATACAAAGCATACTTCAATATATTGTGGTATTTTCTGATATATAAACTGAACAGTAAAAGGCAGAGGGAGGTCTAAAGGTCAGTATAACAAAATAGCAGAATCTACTGATTCTCCTCAGGGTTTATGATCCAAGTAAGATCTCTTGTTCCAATGGATGAGATTTCCGAAAGGCTGAATTAAACTTTTAGAGAAGAGGCAGCCATTCTAGAGCGTATGTGGGCTATGATCAATTCACTGCTTGCTTGAGACTCCTGAGAAATAGTTAACCTATGGCTGTATTTTTTCTTGAGGGAACAAATTCAGGGTTAGGAGGAAAAATTACTTTTCCTCTTTGCCATCGTCTTTTACCAGAGGTATTTAAAAGCAATGCAGAGCTTTCAGTCTCCATCCCAGAAACCCTTGAAAATGCAGAGGTGGGTACCCAGTCTGTGATGAGACATGTTTTGTGCTAGATAAATGTTGTGTTACCCTGACAGCAGGTGTGCTTCTTTTTTGTCATTTGCCCTTCTCACCCTAGAAAAATAAAGACTCTTGAGCTTTTTTAGTTACTGAGCTGGAAACTGTTAAATTGTGCTGAGCCATTGCTTGAAGTAGTAGAAAAAATGACTGAAAAAGTAGTTTGCTCAGTAATCATATGAGCTGGAACTGCTTGTTCTTTGCCACCCTCAAAGGCCATCAGCTATCAAGATTTTTTTCTCCTGAAGGTCTATAAAAAAAACTCAGCTTTTTTTATTTTTAGTTTTATATGATATTGGAAAAGCTAAATCATGTTTTAGTTGTAAAAATCTTGCTTAAAATCTTTTGACAGGTGCTTAAAGCTTCCTTATATACTGTAGCTGCAGGGTTTACTTTTTTTATCATATTTATGCTGTTGTAACTCCTCTATTTACCTTCAGGTACAGGTGCTACAAGTAAAATCAGAATGAGGTTTGTTTTCTTGTTTCCCTCAGTACCAATGTTCTCATGGAGTTGTTGAACTACACTTGCTGAGTTTTACCCTGATACCTTCTTTCGGAGGCTATCTAATATGTTCTGACTGAAAGTTTTAAAGTGGAAGTCCCAGTGCATGGCAGAAACAAGGCATAGATTTCATCATTCTTGACCCATTATCATATTTTTTTTAATCTATCACTTTAGAAACCCTGTGTTGTTTCATTCCGGATATTTTAACAGCTCGTTTTAGTCTTGCTGACATCGCTGTGTCACGGTTCATGTCTTTTCTGACATGAAGCTATCAAGTTCTTTCGTTTACTCTTCCCTTTTACCTCTGCTTCCAAATGAGGTTTAGAGAAATTAAAACCTTCCTGCCTCTAAGGTATCTTTATTTATGTTGCCCTTTGCATTTTATAATTGCTGATGTAGAGTTTCAGTTGAAAGACTATACAGCCTTGTAAAATACTTGGAAGAATGACTACATTAAACAAATACTAGAAGGCAAAAATTGCTAAAATGCATCAGTGGCTTTCATAGAATTTAATTTTTGGCAGAATGAAAATGTTTCAAAATATCCCAGTGTTTCTGTTTTCCGTCAGTACCATTTGCCACCTTGTCTTAAGAGTTGAACCAGAATCTGTCTTGTCTGTGATTTTTCAGTGCTCATCTTGTTTCAGATATGTCACCTGCCATCCTCCTGCTTAAAGCAGCCAGGTCTGAATAAGAAGGAAGCCAGGTACCCAAAGGGGAGCCTGCAAGCTCTGCTGATGTATTCTCCATGCAACACAAAGAAACTGGAGGTGTCACTGTGTTAATATCTCCTTATCCTTGCGTGCAATCGTCTGGTGCTTTTCACAAAATTCATGTATATTTTATTTAAAAATGTGACAGGAGCATGTTTTTCTGTCTTTTCACCAATAAACATAGTTGGAATGACGCGTAGTGGAGAGGTGTTCCCCCTCACTGACTGATGCACCGTGACACAGGGTGTAGAGGAAATTCAGCACTTTGTCACTTCAGCCGCTGACAAAGTGAGTCACCACGCCAAGGTCCCAACTGCTTGTGTTGATGCAGATCCAGCTCCCCTCTGCAAGTGTGTGGTGTTAGTCAGGCATCCCAACCTACAGCAGCAACCAGGAATGCTGGATGGGGGAATAGCTGGCATAATTTAGCATAATTCTGTGCATCAGTAAACATATTTATTTTTTTTAATGTGGCAGTGCTGTACTAGGCGGTTGGATGAGGATGACTCACACAGAATAAGGTTGTGGCTATGAATGGTCATCCAAGCTACACATCTGTGTTATAGCTCAGCAGAGCTGACCTGGCCTCAGTCTGTACAGGCCACTGGCCTTGATGCACTGTAGAGGGGTTTGCCAGTGAAGGTGGGAGCACAACCCCTGCTCATTTTCCTTTCCTTGCAAAGCCTCACACTATTAGTGTTTTTGTGGTACTTGTGGGAACAAGTTGTTCTTTCTTTTTGAGCTCTAGAAAAGTGTTTTATACATGAGCAGCAAATTTGCACCTTGTGTGACTCTAAAAACTTCACTTCCCTTTTCCACTGTAGTGAACTGAGGACATGGATGATCAAGTATATAAAGAACTTTCAGGTAGCTTGATGGGAAAGATGTTGTAGAAAAGTAAAATATCTCGTTATTGAGCAGTTAGTGATAAAGCACCAATTGCTTCAGATACAGCAGACAGCAACTGAGTCACAACCTTGATTTTCCCTGGCAAACGCCAGAGCAAGGGCATCCCACTGGTTGCGAGCTATGCTGTAATGAAGGTTTAATTTTCTGCTGATGTGTAGTTACATACTGATAGAGCTGAAGCTTGAGCATTGTTTATGAAGCTGGATCCAGCCATGCTGACAGTCGCTTTGCATCTGATGGGACGCTTTTGTGAAGGAGGAAGGGAAATAAAAGGTAATGCTCAACTGCTTAGACATTAATGCTATTTCTTTCTTCTTTTTTATCTATAAACCAGGCTAGGATGAACTCTGAAAGATGCAGATCTAGTATTTGCACCTTAAAGAGTCTGAGATCCCCATTTTGTATTTGGAAATGAAAGACGACATTTATTTGTTCTTTATCTTTGAGTTTTAAGCCTCTTTCCATACCAAAAAAGTGTGGGAGAAGAATAAGAGATAAAAACGTGCTTGAAATACAAGCTATTCTTTGAAGCTTTCACAATATTTTAGAAGTTTTCCCTACAGCTATTTATTCCATGTACTTAACATGTGTTTTATGCTTTGATATATTTTGCAATTATTTTTCATCCTTAATTTGATTTCCTTTTAATAACATTGTTCAGAAAAATAATGGGTGACAGAGATGACTAGCACACATCAGATAATTTCTATCTGACCAAGATGAGTTGCTTTAATTATGTACATGTACCTATTGTGCCATAGATCTGCTTAAAGGTTTTATGATTTTCAGGAGGCAACATGATGGGAAAATAACTTTTCAAAGGATTCAAAATGTTAGCTCAAATAGGCTTGTTTTTGCACAGCATATATATTATGGTTCCCCACTTACAAGACAACATTTTGCTGATGAGTCAGCTGGATCGACATCAAGCCACTGGGTAGGAAGGAGCTTGGAAAGACGGGCCCTTAGCAAGGTAGCTGCAACTAAGATTTTCTCCTAAAGATCCCAGGGGTGAGATTGCTTGGTCCTACCAAAATAATCAGATTTACCATTCAAGGGTTTTCTGACCCCCGCCATGCTTCAAATTATACAAGGAAAAATAGCCTCTTGTTAAAGTAAAAATAATTTTGGCATGAATTATGAATATTCCATGCATTGACTCTTCCCATTTCTTCTTTTTGGTGGTTTTGGTTTGTTGTTTATTTGGGGTTTTTTTTTTTGTTCCCCAGGTACATGAATAGTCTCATTTCTCTCAGTACTTGATTACCTTATTTGTCTACAGCCTGCTTTGATTTCACTGCTGGTAAGTTTTCACTGAGAATAAGATATTACTTAGATATACAAACACTGCTCTAACCAGGTAGGTTCTGCCTTTGACAGAGAAATGGGAATGTAATGGAGTTTTTTTCAGGGTTCTCTATTATAACTCTATTATAAATTACTTGTATGGTATCTAGCTGTGGGTTCTATAATTCCTTTATTCCCTGGTGATTCTAAATTGTCTAGGGAAAAAAAAACCACCTTGTTCAAAACCAAAACCGAAACCAGGTTTTAGTTTCATCCCCCAATCAATAAGTACTCCATTTGACCTCCCGTTAAATATTTCATCTTAATTACAAAGTCATTAAGTATTTTTAACATAGAATATCGTTCAAAATTAAATATTTGACAGAAAGTATTGTGATGAGAAAGAAATGTTATTTAAGAAGTAAAAATGTAAGACAACTTGTTGAAATTGGTGGATAGCTGTGGAGTGTTTAGATCAGCCTGAATCTGTGGGGTTTTTAAAGGGACACATTTTTAGACAAACTTTTCTCTGGCTCAGGGTCAGCCCCTGCCACATGCATATACAGTGCTTTACAGCCAGCCAGACTTGTACACACTTATATTCTTAAGAGAAGAAATCTATCCTTGATGCCTTAACTTCCTAAAATGTAGTAAACAGTAACCCCTGACCTCAGAGGCACTGGGTGCAGTCTCCAGGGGTGCCAGGTGTGATTTCCAGTGCTGGCCATGGCGTGGGTATCACCTGCTATTGCTGTGGCCAAGGAGGGTATGGAGAGAATTAACCACCAATGATATTATGCTTGCCAGCTCTATAGTAACTGCCATGATAACCAGCAGAAGTACATGTATCATGCTAGCATGTGGTGAGAGTAAACTATTCTCTCCATTTTCCCCAGTCACAGGCACAGTATTTCTTTTTTCCATTTGACATCAAAGTTTTGGTTTTTTTTTAATGACTTTTCTCACCTTATTTTCTTGCTTTTCAACTGAACCTTTTTCCCATCACTATGCAAATGAACACATTTGTACAATTCCATCAATCATGAGAAGTCTGTCATTCTCTCATCTGCCCAAAATTAAAACAAACCATTTTTATTGGCTGTGGATCTTCATGCAATGTACCAGCAAGGGCTACTCTAGGAACAGGATGGCCAGAGATGTCCAGCCTCATGCATGGGATGTTTTGAAGAAGCCACCATTACAAATGCATCAGCTTCTGCTCTTACGAAGTAGGTGGGAGCAGGGATATATTGTGATGAAGGAAAGAGGATGAGGATGGAGATATTGGCCATGGCTGGGGAGCTTCAGGCTGGAAGATGAATTATTCACTCACCTGTGGGCAGGTATTCCCCAAGGGACAACGTATCCCAAGTAACCCACTTACCCCTGTTTTGCCTGACAAGGCAAAATAGATAATGTAGAGCTCACCTGGCTTTGTGAGTGAGATCATCAGCTCCTATATAAGCAATGATATGCTGTAATTTGTGGCTACAAATTCTACGTATTCTAGACTGGCTGATGACGTTTAAAAGGAATTTATTTTCTTATTTTTCTGTGCTTAGGTATTTTAATCCTTTCCTTACATTTCCTTTTAAAAACATTTTTAATATTTAAAGCCCACCTCTGTGTGCCTTAATGTGAGACTCTCATTTGATTTCGTTTTGTATCTGTGATATAAATCTTTGATCTGTATTTTAGTTTTGTTTGTAATGTAACCACTGAGGAAAATGCTGAAGATGCCTCTGATTTTTCTGTCATTGAAAGTGGGATCAGGATTTTCATAGAATTCAGTGCGAGGCAATGCTCCTCCAGTCTAGTTCTCACATTTTAAAGAATAAAAGTCAACAAAATGCCACTACAGATTTTTTTATTTCTTTTTTGGTGCTCTAAATTGCATTTTGATGATTCTCCACTACTGAAAGAGCACTCCTGCGCTGCCAGGAAGCATCCCTTGTTGCTTCTAGCAAGAATTGTCATGGTGATGCATTCTGTTGGCCACATTTTTGAAACATGGATTGCTCCTAATTTTGGTTCCTTAATTTACTCTGGGTACTGTAATATCTCTGTTTCTTTCTCTCCCTCTCTATTTTTTTTTTTTTTGAGATTTTTTAACACGACAAACTGTATATATATACACAAACTAGGATCTGCCTTCTCACCTGCACATATGCCAAATGTGCTGGCTGGTATTTTCTTCCTGCTTGTCTCTATGTAGGTTTGTGCTACAGCCCCCAGGTCATGCCGTTGTTGTCCTCACTGGCTCATGAGCAGCATAAGCACTGCCCTTCCTGCTTGCTCTCATCCAGCTGCAAAAAAGGACATCTCACCCTCTGTTCTTGGACTGCCTCATCGGAGAGAATCCCAGAGTGTTCTTCTTCCAGTAGGATGCTATTTTGCAGCCACTATAGAAGATGTACTTCAGATATTGAATTGCTCTCTGTGAATGCAGAAGAAGAACGGGAAAACTCGATGGGGCATTAAGCACTGGGTTCGTTATTGGCATGCAGACACAGCCTCTCTGTGGCTAATTGTGCCTCCATGGGAGAGACCATGAGTGTCCTGAAGAGCGCCTGGTCCTCAGGAAGGCTGGCAAGCTTTTAACTGAGCTAAGAGGCTCCATGAAGAAATTTAATTTGGCAGTGGAAGTGTGGCACTTGGGTTAGTCTCAAGTAGTCTTGAGATATAAAAACATTTCTGTGGGAGTTCTTGGCTGAGTGTACAGGCCGAGAGAAGAGTCCAGCAGCTTGCGGTGTGGAGTGGTGTTGCTTTGTTTGTTTCATCGTCATGTTGACGTTTTCAAGAGGCAGGGTTGGCCTGCATTTATGTCTAAGCATTTACTGTGTTTTTGTGCAAGGACTAGAAGCAGCTTCTCCTGTGGTACTGGTCCATTTTGGGTTTATAATGAGCTCTTGCCCTTCCTGCATATGAAGTCTGAACAAAGCCTTAAATGAAAAGTGAAACTGGTGTCCCTGCCCCTGGCAAGGGAGTCAGAACTAAATAATCTTTAAGGTCCTTTCCAACACAAACCGTTCTGTAATTCTATATTTCTGTTGATACTCCTGCATTCTTCCAGCGACCCAGAGCTGCCACAATCCTGGTTCAGCCCCAGGCCTCCAGGATAGAAGATTTTTCCTTCTGTCCTATCCTTTTTAAAGGATAGGTAAATTAAATCATCCAGACTTCAGGGAAGACCTTGCACGTGTGCCTCTGGAAGGCAGTGGAATGGGCTGGGGTGATACTCGAGTACCTAGTTGTGCAAGCACAGCCCTGGGGTGGAGGATAGTGAGATGAACCCCTAGGAGTGAGGGGCAATTTGGGCAGGGTCATATTTGCTCTGATCTGCTTTTTAACATCCATGATTTGGCACAGCTGATGGAAGGGTACACAGTTTCCAGCCATGGACAGAAACAGTAAAATACCTTGGACAGAATTTGTGGTTATTGGTCATAAAAATGAAAGTTCATTTCTGGAGAGAAACTGTTATTTTTTCTCTTCCTAATCCACAAAGGTGAAACTGTCTAGTGTGAATTTTCAAACAATAAACCCAAGTATATTTTGCTTGTTTTCTTCTGTTCAAAAAATATAAATTGAATGCTGTTTGTTTTGACACACTTTCACATAGGCCATTCCAGAAGAATGGAAATCCTTCAAGACAAAGAGGAAGACAATGAAAACCACTGGATCTGTCTTCCCATGTGGCACAGACAGCTGTGTCCTTTCTCAGCGATCTGCAGAAGACAAACCCCAGCAGAGTCAGAAAGACTGAGCTCTACCTGCATGCCAGCTGCAGTAGAGGTAACTGCTATGCCTTTTATTTTAACATAAATATTTACTAGAACTAAAAAGGAATCAGAAATTGTGTGGGGGGACTAAGGCTTGAAAGACGTCAGAACACAAACTCAGCTCTACACCGCAGTCCCAAGTGTGTGGAACAAGTAGAGGATATGGAGGGAAACATGCTTGATTTCAAGGAAACTGCTGATTTCTAAGAGGTAGTAATTTCATATAGTTTATGCAAATTTCACCAAGTCTTTCAAAAGTTACAAAAAGGACACTTTGGCATCAGCTTGAAAGGAATGTAAATTAATATATCCTTAATGCGCAGTCTTGTTTTCCAGCAAAGACACATCTAGAAGAGCTATATTTCCCACTGAACTCCTTGAATGATAGCAGTGCTGGCACAAAGTTTTGTAATTTTATGTTATTGCAGGAACAAAGTCATCTAGTTGAGGATCTAACGATTCTGAGGCTTCATTTTCTGTTTTTTACATTGTAGCAGATGCCATGCTTTATGTAAGATTATATACAGCATACAGGAGAAATACAAATTGTTCAAAACACATCAGAGATGTTAGCAGACATGTTAAGAGCATAAGTGTTTTGGAAGAAGTCAATGTATAGTCTGTACAAAGCAATGTCAATGTTCTCTATTGGGTAATGAAGGATCTGTGTGTGTGCCTGTGCATAAAAGGTGAAGTTCCAGTTCCATGTATACAGAGTAGGGAGGTAGGACTGGGTGCCTTGGTGTCATGGTGCCTATGGCCACACCACCCTGAAAACGCCCAATCTTGTCTGATCTCAGAAGCTAAGCAGGGTAGGGGCTGGCTAGCTCTGTCGGTAGAGACACTTAATCTCAGCGTCATGGGTTTGTGCCCCACGTTGGGCACCAAAAAGAACTGTTGTGATTTAAGCCCAGCTGGTAACTCAGCCATGCAGCTACTTGCTCACTCCTCCTGCCTTTCCTCCCCCCTCCCCCCCCCGACTCCTAGAGGGATGGGGAGGAGAATTGAAAGAATGTAACTCCCATGGGTTGAGATAAAAACAATCCAGTAACTAAGGTACAACACAAACCACTGCTGCTACCACCAATAATAATGATAAGGGAAATAACAAGGGAAAAACCGCTCACCACCCACCGACTGACACCCAGGCTGACCCGAGCACTGATCTCCCTCT
>JASSUY010023678.1:0-12093 GCA_032466535.1 Forpus xanthops | reverse complement strand
AATGCTCCATTGCTGGTGGTGTTCAAGGCCAGGTTGGACATAGCCTTGGGTGACATGGTTTAGTGGGAGGTGTCCCTCCCCATGTCAGGGGGGTTGGAACTAGATGATCTTAAGGTCCTTTCCAACCCTATTTTATGATTCTATGAAGTTTATGCAGCAAGTGCAGCTCTCAACATCATCTTAAGATGTATCTGGATACCCGTTATAAACTGCCAATTCTCAATGTGACTGTCCCTAACAAGCACCTACACAATGTCTATTACATACACTATAGGGTCTCTGAGAAATACTGTACTACACAGAGGTAGAATCATTTGTCTTTCAAGTTTCCTATTTTGTCCAGGGGGCTCATTAAATTACTCCAAAGATGCAAGTGAAATGGTGATTTTGTTCTTCAGGCAAAGTAAGTTCTCCCTTAAAGTAAGACTACATAAAGGCCCAGGGGCTTAAATCAGCAACCCCTATCAGACATACACGCACACTGTTAGTAACTACAGAAAATGAAGATTCTAAAGCAGAGGCTGCAAAAAGGGGTAAGTGTATGGCACTTCTTAAATTCTCTTGCTGCATATATTAGAGCAAAGTGAGGACCAACATTTTAAATATATCAGATAACAAACGGACATATTGATAATACCTTATCCAGTTACTGCTTGCTCCCACTAGATATCTTTATAAGCATTTTCTTAGAGAAGTTTACTTTGCACATCAAAACATCTGAGACCATAAGAGCTGAGAATGTAACATGAGTCCCTGCTGGGACCTTCCATGAATTATGCGAAGAGTACAACTCAAGAACCTTCAGGAAAATATTTATCGATCATCCATAAGTGGCCTAAAACACTGCAGTAATTTCCTACGTGCATT
Source organism: Forpus xanthops (assembly GCA_032466535.1). Classification (NCBI taxonomy): domain Eukaryota; kingdom Metazoa; phylum Chordata; class Aves; order Psittaciformes; family Psittacidae; genus Forpus; species Forpus xanthops. Next base: position 11,226 of record JASSUY010023678.1, on the reverse strand, counting down.
TACAATTCAAACAACCAATCTGCATATTCTACAATACTGTTTACATATTCCGGGTAAGCCTAGAGTGTTCCTTGGCATTAACTGGATGTTTGAGATCGCAAAGTTTCTTTTTACTGTTAGATATTGTCCATTTCTATTAGTACTATGAAAAAATTACTTTCAAACTTGCAGTATTGTGCTCTAAAAAAATCAATCCCTTATTTTCAATTTCTGTCTCAGTTACTGTGGACAACAAACCAAATAATGCCAAGAACAAGCTCCAAAATTAAAGCAGAGGGTACATAAAATTTTCTGAAATGAAATATTCTAAAAGTATCTTCAGAACTTTTATGATAAATGCCAGGACACAGTTTTGGAACTTTTCTCCATCACTGGGCATGGAAAGCTTCTCCTAAAAGCCTGCTCCAGAAAAACTTCTACACAAAATCAAAATGAAACAACAAAAAGAATGTCAAATTATTAGTATTTTTAAAGATTCTCCCATTTTCTCATTCTCTTAAGAAGTTCCCCCATAAGTTAAGAGTATTTAGAAAGCCTCAAGTAGTCTTGTAAGTATTCTAAGGAATTGAACCACGCTAAGGGATACTGCAACAACTGAACACAGTCCCAACAGCAGCACTTTAGACCTGAAATTCCACTTCAAAGGAGAGGGTTTTATCTAGAAAAGCAACAGAATACACTTATTTGCCTCTTAGCTGCTTAAAAATTATTGATCAACACATACTGATGATTTCCTTTCTGCCTATATCAGCTTTTGCACTGTACTCCTTCAGTAAAACATCCTGTCTGTAGTTCACTTCTCTTTATAAAAACAGGTATATAAATGACATTATAGGAAAAAGCAAGAAAGGGACTTCATGAAACTAACTGAAGTGGTTCAAAGAAACTGCTTACACACACAGATATACAACACCATGAAGAAGTGTTTCAGAACTAGAATTTGACTAAAAGTGGCATTTCCTAAAGTGTGATTGCCATATTCATCGCACATATTTTTAAGAGCAAATACTCAAAGCAATCCACTGTTTTCAAGTTACTTAGAGAGACTGCAACAACAAAATACCTTTACTAAACATACATCATACATTCAGGATTAAAAAGCACTCTTCTCCAACAATCCAGTAGTGGGAAAAAAAAAAAAAAAAAGGACTCTAGCAGCCTTAATTTATACAAAAGGAGAGAAATTGTTTCCTCTTTCAGCAAGCAGGAGAGGAGCAGTTCTGCTTCCTATAAAGGAAATGGAAACAACTACAAAGAAAAAAAGAGAAAGATTCCGAATGCACATGAATAGTGAACTCTTGTTTTATTCTGAGCTTCCTTTTCTCTTTTTAAGCAAATATACACACAAAGAAATGATTTTAACTTAACGAACCTAACAGACTCACAGACCACATATTTCAGCTTCTCCTGCCTTTTTTCTTAATACTGGAAAGATTTTTGGCAGTTATGCATTAGAACATGGCTACTAAAATAAAAACTAATCAGGAAAACTGGTTCTAGAAGGTCAGGCAAACTTGCAGCAAAAAATATTTACAGTTTCCTTTTACTTGTAATTTGTATGCATAGTTCCATTTGCATTAAGCTAACCATATGGACATGGAGGAGTCTTTAACTGACTATGTAGGATTAGCCTGGCTAGATAAAAATAAGTCTTTAAATGCTCATTTACAAACTTCCCTACTACACTAGAAAATTTTAAAGGGAGGGGAAAGGGAATTTTCAGTGCACTACTTCACTGTCTCTATAGGCAGGCACCATCACTGCATTTTAAGAAGGCAATAAACCACTTACCAGAAGCAGTTTTACAGTGACTTATGTGTGTCTGAGCAGGCAGCTCCTGAAAGGTAGCTGAGAAGGTCAAAGTTCCCAGCCCTGCTTTCTCTGCACCTACTTCCCCATAGACATACAGTGTTGAATCAAGTCTCTCAAAAGATCCTTTTGCTTGTCAGGATTTAACATAAACATACAAAATTTTAACCTTCCTACATTCCATTGCTATTCACTAGCTACTGTAATTATCTCAAGCAGCATATTTAATAAGGAATTCTCTATCCAAAGGGGCCTGCCAACCCAAACTGCTCTATGATTCTATGATCCATGGACTCCAAAATATATTTAACAATTAAGACGGCCTCTCAGCCCAGTGAAGAAATGAACTAGCTCTTACACAGAGGGAAGTTAAAAAAACATAAAATCAAAGAAAACTTTGCCAGGGTTGGAGAAGCAACCCTGTGGCACAGCAGAAACAGACTTCCTGGCTTTCAGCCCTACATCTCAACCATAATAAAATCCTTCCTGTACATACACATGCTCAAAAAGAAACTCCAGTTAACAGATGAAAAATGCTATACCCCATGAAGATAGCTGGACAAATAACAACACTTAGGGCAAAGAAAATACTGTCCTGCAGTGTTGTCTTCCCTGCAACAATAACTGAAGTGAAAACAAATCTACCATAATACAGCAATGTTTCTAAAAGCAGTAACATCAGTTATAGGATAAAGGAGTTACATACAGTATTTTGTGCACCTGACTACCTTCATTTAATAGTACATTTCCTAGCTTTGGAAGCACTATAAGAATTATTATGTTACTGATGCTGAAGATGTTTTTTTTCCTCCAAAGAAAGAAAGACCACTTCATGTCTATGCACCCACACCTTCACCCAAATGGAAAATCAAATTTAGTGAAGAAGAGAGACATACTGATATCCATTAGTTTCTCTCTCTTCGTGTGAATTATGGCTTGAGGTTTCAACATTTAATGCCAGATTTCTGTACTTCAGGGATTTTCACTCCAGTAACTGATCCTGCCCCAAACAGTTCTCCTGTGCAAACAAAGCTAGAGTGGGAAAAGTGAGCTCAGAGGTCCCATGGCCCACTGCAGAACTCCTGGACTCTTGCAGGAAAACTGCCCTTTCACCAAGCAAGCCTGCTGGGAACAGACACAAAATTTAGCAACATGTAACAACTGCTTTTGCGAGGAAAGGCATGTAAGACAACTTTGCTAAGGTACAGGTTGAGTTGGACACATAGGAGACTGCCATGCTCACATTTTTGTTTCTTGCTGACTTAGAAGTGGAAATGCACTACGTTTTACAGTTAAGTATGAATTCCAAAAATAGTTCAAAAGGTTTTTTGTGGTTATATCCTACTGAAATAAAAAAGCTTGGTTTCACCTCAAAATCAAGGTGAAGGAGTTTCACAGAAGAAAGTTATCAAGAAAACCTGAACTAAAATAATCAAGAGTCATTTTTACATTCCTGAATTTTGCTTGACATACTTTACATTAAAAAAAGAAACTACACCAAACCCCTGTGAAGTGCTATTACTTACTCTCTTCTACAGCAGACTACAAAGGTTTTGCCCAGAGCCTTGCTTAGGTACAACTGATTAAAATCTAGTTCAAAAGAACCATACCACCCAGCCAGATATGAAGAGATTTGTTATTCTAAACATTAGAAATAGAGTGGTTTTGATGCCAGAAGTGAATCTATCCAAGCTGCTGTTAAATAGATGAGTCTGCCTAAACTGAGATTTATCTCCTATCTGCCCCTACAGGCAAGAAGAGCTGCTTTTTTTATGTATTTACTTAATTTAATTAGTTACAACATGTTTTCGTCTCATTAATCAGTGACTAATAGGAGTACTTGGTGGATGTGCAATAACTGGCCTCCTTTATATTATCAGAAACAATTGAATAGCGCAGTATTTAGTTTGGTATATTAATTCTGTGCTTACATATTGAAGAAAATTCTTTCTGAACCACAAAATTCACACAAAAATTGAAGCTTTTTTTCTGCAAAAAGAACCATCTTTCTGATTAGAAATAAAGCTTGGGATAGGCCTTCTAATACAGAACAAGTTAAAAATCCCTCCTCCTACTGCCACACACCTCAGTCCTGGGAATATCCAAGAGCAATCCACAATAATCTGTATGTCTTTCACCAATTTTTTTGTGAAATTATTTAATTACTTGTCAATGTTACTTTGCCCTTCCTGAGTTTTGTACTGGTGTATTGAGGGAATTGCACTGATTTCTGCTGATTTAACATATTAACTATCACAAGCAAAGATGCCTAACAAAAAACATAACATTAGTTCAATCCATTATCAGATATAAAAGCCCACAATAACCATGATCTCCAAACATAAAAAGGAATTTTAAGGCATTGAGACACTTAAAAGTTGCCTTGTAAATGCAGGGAAAGATTTTGTGATGAAGCTTTCACACTCCAACACTGACAAAGGACTTTTCAGGGAGTATAGAAAGAGCTAACCGGAGGCTGCAGCTGCAGCGCTCTGCTGGTGACCAGTTGCACGCCTGCAAGGTACAGTCCCAGCAGACGCATTATCAGATTAGAGTAAGGCAAACAAGCTGAACTGAAACCACTCTTCAGCCTGCCAGTTCAACCTCTTCTTCCTGTGATGTCATGCTACAAATTGCCTGAGCTCCCTGCTCTCCTCCTCAGAAGGAGCTGGGCAGGCGAGAGGCTGTCGGGAAGCAAAAGACGTGCTCTGCAGGAACAAACACGCTCTGGAATTTCATTTCTGCCCTTGCAAGCAGCTTGCTTCCCGCCCCACAGGCCAAGCGAGCAGGCCAGTGCTCCCAGGAGCTGGAGAGCTTGTTTTACAGAAAGAAGGCTGAGGGAGAAATGCAAGTGCTGACACTTTGCCGGCATCCAGTAAATCGCTCTCTAAAGCATACGTGCCCAGTAAATTTGAATGGACAAGACTTCACTACCACGATCTGCAGTCAAGAGTAAGGCAGAAAGTTTTACAGTAGCTTCACTGAATCGAGGGGGAAAAATGGAATTAAGCAAGCTTTGGGATGACCTCAGCAGCCACAAATGATATGGTTTTTTTGACTTCTGAAATCTGGCTATGTGATTACAAATAGCACTTAGAAGAGAAGAGTGACCTCCTGGTGATCACTGCTGGATATGTACTCCTCTGCTACAGAGCTTGTGTTTCTCCCCTGAAGCTTTACAGTGCAAGAAACTTCCCAGCTACACAGTTCAAATACATCCTCAAGTTCTTCTGGAATATTACAAAAGTTGCACTACAAATACCAGAGAAACCTCCAAATCACAGGAATCTGAAATATACCATTATAATGGTAAGCTCTAATTGTTCCACTGAGGACTCCTTTAAATATACTTTATATGGCTGTATCTTTAGTATGGTGTTTGTTCTCGGTCTCATAGCAAACTGCGTTGCTATCTACATTTTCACTTGTACACTAAAAGTGCGAAATGAAACTACAACTTACATGCTTAATTTAGCAATATCGGATCTGCTTTTTGTGTTTACATTACCCTTCAGGATTTATTACTTTGTAACAAGAAACTGGCCGTTTGGAGACTTCCTGTGCAAGATTTCTGTCACCCTTTTTTACACAAATATGTATGGGAGCATTTTATTTCTGACTTGCATAAGCGTAGATCGCTTTTTAGCTATAGTACACCCCTTTCGATCCAAGACCCTCCGAACCAAAAGGAATGCAAAAATTGTTTGTGCTGCAGTATGGATAACTGTGTTAGCAGGCAGCACACCAGCGAGCTTTTTCCAGTCCACAAATCGCCGGAATAATACCGAACAAAGGACATGTTTTGAGAACTTTTCGGAGGACACGTGGAAAACCTACCTATCCCGGATTGTTATCTTCATTGAAATTGTTGGGTTTTTCATTCCACTCATCTTGAATGTGACCTGCTCCACCATGGTCTTACGGACTTTAAATAAACCCCTTACATTAAGTCGGAATAAATTAAGCAAGAAAAAGGTACTCAAAATGATTTTTGTCCATTTGGTGATATTCTGCTTCTGCTTTGTGCCTTATAACATTACCTTAATACTTTACTCCCTTATGAGAACACAGACCTGGATTAATTGTTCTGTGGTAACTGCAGTCAGGACTATGTACCCCATCACTTTGTGCATCGCTGTTTCAAACTGCTGTTTTGACCCTATAGTTTATTACTTCACATCGGATACAATCCAGAATTCGATAAAAAAGAACCGGTCCGCTAGATCACGGGACATCAGGTTCTCGGAAAGGCCAGTTTCAGAAAACTTTATCCAACATAGCCTTCAGACCATAAAAATGAAAATATTTGACAGCGACTCCACAATATAAACTCTATTAAGACTGCTGGGACTAAACTGGAATTACAAGCCTGCACATTTCTTCAGCTGTGGAAATTACTCTGATATGTAAATGCTATGCTTCACTCACATCAGGAAAAATTTATGATAAGACTGTAAAAGTGTTAAGCGTAACAGTACACAGAAAAAGTATTTTAAGAATTTATGTCAGATGTCTGTTCTGACAGGCTGTATGTTAGAAAGAAACTTGGGTTTGGATTAGGTTAACCAAAGTCCAAGGACTGTCTGTCAAGTCAAACCCAAATGAAAAAGTGTGGGGGGGGGGGGGGAGAGGAGGGGTGTCTGAAGTTAAAACAGTCGCTTATTTTTAATAATATATTGGTTTCCAAGTTGCTGAGGACGGGGGTGAAAGTGCCTGGTTCACACCGCAGGATCCAGCTGCTGAAAAAACCAGCAGCATATTAATTATATCACTTCAGCTACTGTGCCTGCTTATGAGTTTACTGTTCTCCCGGCATCTTACACCTCCTTCCTGCCTTTCTCCCTGCACCTTCCTTCTTAGGGAGCACTGTATTCATAGGAAGCTTCAACCTATGGGCTGTGAGAATTTTGCTTCTCCCAGGTTTATCTGACAAAATATATGCTCTCTCCACAAGCCTGGCCCCCATAAAGCAATTAAATCTTCTAGTAGTTTAGGACATCTGGAAACAACTCAAACTGGTTTTTCTTCTCACCTCTGTCTCAAGATGTCTGTGTAATTATAACAAAAATATCTCTGATGACTGAAGTTGGTGCTTTAGGTACAGTATCACTTTATAAAAGTCTTTTGTGAGAAGTTCTTCAACTCAACTTTTGAGCAAAATAACATCCTCCAAACAAGGTAATTTAATCTCAAAGTACTAGTTTCTTAGAAAAACGTGACCTTTGCTAACTAAAAATGAGCATGTGCATCAACTGAAATATTTCACAATTGGTGAAACAATTTGGTTTCCCAGACAAATTCAAGACACAGCAATTTTTAGAGTGAAACTTCCTCTCAAACTTTGTGTTCTCAAAATATTTTTTACATGAGCATTTAAAAGTTCAAATGCTAATTTTCATGCAAACTTTATAAAGTATACAAATAAGTTACTGGGGCTATGTGATGGCAAAGTCAATCAAGACACTTTGAAAAGTCAAAGCCATGTAAAAACAGAAATGTCTGCATATTACTGTTGCAAACAGGAATATATAGACAAAAGTGCTCTAAAACTTCCTATGTATATTTCCCAGTTAACAGAACGTTGTGTACATACTCCTTAAAATTAATTTTACAGCACTGTAAAATTAAATAAATATTTAAAAGCTAAAGTAAGTAGTAAGTGTTGTTTTTCCCTCCCCAGAAACAATGGAGTCAAAAATATAAAGTGACTTAAAATGAATCTGCACTTTAGATTTAGGGTAGTCAGCTGCAACACAGATACACCTGAGGCATTCTGACTTCAGATCAGTATATAGAAGCACAAATTAATGTTGGAGAAAATGTACATAGAGCTGTCAGTGTATGTATGTTATCTGATTGAGTTTACCTCCCTTTATGAAGCTTTTTCTTAATTGTTATAAACCAACTATACATTGTCTACTCGTATTGGAAAACTGAGTTACTCAAAGACTGCTAGAAACTAATGACTGAATTGGAAATTTAACAGAATTTTAAATCTTTACCCACACAACTTGTGACAGGAAAACTCAAACAGTATGGACTTAAGCTTCAAAAGACAGTTCAGATATGTCTGCATAATATATGAAAATAGGCAGTTATCACAGCTAGAAATCCTCAACTCTTCTGATTCATATCAGACTTCAGAAAAATGCAAAAAAAACCCAGCATGAGTAGAAATTCTGTAACTTTCCATAGGCCACTCACAAAGTCACTGGCAAATTCGAAGTTCAAAAGTCAAATATGCATCTGTAATGCCTTGATACATCTCTCTAAACAGCCCATTTAATATTAGACTCCCTCCAAAAACATTGATACTACAACCCTTAATGGGTTATTTTTCTTAGGCTACCACTCTTGTCAAAGCTGTTAATTGGCTGAGCGACAACTTGCTCAGCAATGTCTCTGCATTACAGCAGTGAGCACCCCAGAGCCCCACCTCAGTAAAAAGAACCTACTCCTCAGATTATGAAACTTCAGGAAAAAAAAAAATAATCACTGACTTACAAGCAGAAGCAGCAGATAAAGCCACATGTATGGGTACTCCTCTTTAAACCAGACTTCTCTTGGTATATAAGCAAAAAAACCTTGGGGAAGCATGAAGAGTAGCTCTTTCTGCTTTGCACTCACTCTCCAGGGCAGTAGCTTCTGCTTTTTGCACTGGCATACTGCAACACAGTACAACAACTTTCCAACCAGTTAACAGCTCAAAATCCCAAAACTGTCAGAGGAAGCATATATTTTTTATTATTAAATAATAAAAACTTCACTCTTTCCAGAGGGAAAAACAAACAAACCACCCCAATAAACAATGAAAAAGAACACTGTCAAAAAAGCAACAGCTGTAATTTAGAGAACCTACCCATTACTTGAGAAATTCCTTATCTGACTGATGCAGAAGAGGGGGAGTGAACAAGCTGATATAAAGGCAAGCTACCAGCTACCAGGATGAAGTTTCCTCCACCTTTTCTGGTTCTGCAACAAGATTATCCTGGAGAGCTGTGGATAGAGCAATGTTTTCACTGAATGGCACTCCTTCTGTCTGACCCTGCCTTTGATACCAACCCTATCACCTCTCTGGTAATAGCTTATGCCAAAATTTAAATCTAGATGAGGAGCTTTGCTCCTAAATCAGTTAAGCATCTCAAAAAAAGCTTATGTTGCTAGAGCTCCTGAGCATCTGAATGTGTTGCTTCCAGTACTTCCTGAAAGTACATCACTTTTATTCATATGCTTATGCAAGAGAATTAGAAGTTCAGTTTTAGGATCAGAACCTACAAATTTGTTCTTTGTAGTCTGGTTTCTTCACTGACAGAGCGCAGATATGGCATACTCACCATAAAAATAAAAGCAGTGAAAATTTAGTTGATTGCAAGCACTTCCTTGATCTAAACCAAGGTGGCCAGCCATTGTTAACTAGGTACTTAACCAGTACTTTCAAAAGACGAGGAAAACAAGCAAGCTTTCTATCAGCATCTCTGATTTACCTCAACATACCATCATTGCAAAAGCAAAACATTTCTCATTTCATACATTTTATTCTCAGCTTGAAATTTTAATTTGTCTTTCTCAGAAAGAGAATGTAAGCAAATCTGTTTCATTCAGTAGAAGTCTTTGACATCTACTGAAATATCAATACCAACTCAAACACACCTTCATATTTTTCATCCAGAAATGCTGGGGAAAAAAAAACCCAAACAATAAATCTTCATGTAGGAATGATATCCTTATCTGAAATCAATCTATAAACTTGTATTTCTTATGAAAGTAACCTCAGTTACAGAAATGCAAAGATTGCAGAACAGCTCATGAGATCAGGCAGAAGATAGCAATGGCTGTACTAGATCAGACCCCACACGTTCAGCTAATCTGCAATACTGCATCCAACAATGGCCAAAGCTGGATGCCTGGGGAAGATGATAACAGTAAGAGAGGCACGCAAGGCCTTCTCTCGTTCAAGTGAGGTTCCACTTCACGAGCTGTTTCTCAGGACTTTCTGGGTCAGATGTATTCGTATGCTCAGTAACAATCAAATTTTTTCTTCTGTGATCTTGCCCTGTCTCCCTTTGAATGCATTTTGCAGTAAAAGTTCACATAGTGTGTCTGTGTGAAGGGGGAAAACTCAAGCCTCCCTGTTTTTTCAAATACACTAGTTTTATTATAGCCTCCTCATTTTTTTTTGAAGAGGTGAGGAGCATCTGGAGCACCATTCAGCCTTTCCATATCTCTCCTGCTAACAGAGTCTTCTGTAAAATGGTGGCGAATACTCTGACTACACCACCCAAGTCTTGGAAGGCAGACGCAGGGACTATGAGAATGAAGACCTTGGGGCCACAGTAGGAGAGGATCTGGTTCCAGACCATCTTAAGAACCTGAACATGCACAAGTCCATGGGACCTGATGAAATCCATCCACGGGTCCTGAAGGAGCTGGCAGATAAAGTAGCTAAGCCACTATCCATCATATTTGAAAAATCATGGCAGTCAGGTGAAGTTCCTGACGACTGGAAGAAGGGAAATATAACCCCATTTTCAAGAAAGGAAAAATGGATGAGCCAGGGAACTACAGACCAGCCAGCCTCACCTCTGTGCCTGCCAAAATCTGGGAGCAGATTGTCCTGGAAGGCATGTTGAGGCACATGATAAACAACAAGGTGCTTGGTGACAGCCAGCATGGCTTCACTAGGGACAAATCCTGCCTGACCAATTTGGTGGCCTTCTATGATAGGGCTACAGAACTGATGGACGGGGTAGAACAGCTGATGTCATCTACCTGGACTTGGGCAAAGCACTCGACACTGTCGCACATGACATCCTTGTCTCTAAATTGGAGAGACACCAATTTGATAGGTGGACCACTCGGTGGATAAAGAACTGGCTGGATGGTTGCATGCAAAGAGTTGTGCTCAATGACTCAATTTCCAGCTGGAGATCAGTAACAAGTGGTGTCCCTCAGGGACTGGTGCTGGGACCGGTCTTGTTCAACATCTTTGTCAGTGACATGGTCAGTGAGATTGAGGGTGTCCTCAGTAAGTTTGCTGATGACACCAAGCTGTGTGGTTCGGTTGATATGCTGGAAGGAAGGAATGCCATCAAGAGGAACCTTGACACGCTTGTGAGGCGGGCTGATGCCAGTCTGATGAAGTTTAACCATGACAAGTGCAAGGTCCTACACGTGGGTCAGAGCAATCCCAGCACAGCTACAGGCTGGGCAGAGAAGAGATTCAGAGCAGCCCTGAGGAGAAGGACTTGGGGGTGTCAGTCAATGAGAAAATGAACATCAGCCAGCAGTGTGCTCTTGCAGCCCAGAAAGTCAACTATATCCTGGGCTGCATCAAAAGGAACGTGACCAGCAGGTCAAAGGAGGTGATCCTGCCCCTCTACTCTGCTCTTGTGAGACCTCACTTGGAGTATTGTGTGC
>JASSUY010023677.1:0-21327 GCA_032466535.1 Forpus xanthops | reverse complement strand
TCAGAAAGTCCTTGGCCAGTCTGAACATTCCAAGCCATAACTATAAACACTGGTGTTATCAGCACTGCTCCCAAGCCGAAAACCAAAAACACAGTGCTACACCAGCTACTGCTTAAAGGGGAAAGACGACTGCTGCTACTGAACCCATGACAGTTGCACAGTGGGGTAAGTCAGAGCCGGGGATGGTGTGTTTGGATTGACTGTGGCAATGAAAAACACATCCTAAACACTTATTTTAAAGTGTCCCTGTTACGTTGTGTTTGGCTGCTAGCAAGGTTGTTCATGAGAGTCAGGTAAGGTGTAAATGACAAGTCCTTAGGTGTTTTCCCCAAAAGGGAATAACTGAGCCAGCCAGGCTGTCCCAGCTGCAACTTCCCCAGCTGCACATTAGCCCTTGTAGTCATGAAGTAATTTAGGTAGCAATGATAACCTTCCTTGTGCTGAAAAGTGTAAGTGTAGTTCAGTCCACCTGTTAAGTCAAAATTCATTGCTGCCTGTGCTGATTCACAGTGGGAGCTTACATGAAATACCAAGGAGGGATTAGTGTGCCCAGAATGCTGTTAAAGGCTGTGGTTAAGTGCTTGTGCCACTTGGTCAGACCATGATATGAAATTGCAGTGAGTGTTCAGTTGCTAATGTCTCCTCAGGTTACTTGACTTGGGTCTGTGTGCAAGCAGAGCAAGGTGGCTGATTGTCAGGCTTGCTTTGTAACCGGGGATTTTAGAGCATTGCTGAGGAATAGGCCTGAAATATCACCCCTTCCAGTCCCTTGCTAACAGGAGCAGCTACACCTGGCCTTTCTGAGGAGGGAGAAGTGGTCTGGATTTAAATTGGTGTTTTAAAAGTGTTTTCTCCTTTTTTCTTCCGCATAGGTTTCCACATCTTGGTGAGCTAACCAGGCCCTCCTGGGCAAAGAGAAGTTTCAGTGTTTCGTTGAGTTTCCCATTGAGGAGTCTCACATTGCTATGCAGGAGGAGGTTTTTTACAAAACGTGTTCGAGCCTATGTATTTCTGTGTGCTAGACTCCAGCCTTTTCAAGTTCTCAGTGTTACTGAGAAGAAACATTCTCCCATCCTCTTGCCTCATTCAAGTGGCTTTCTGTACCACTTATTCTCACATCAGGGAACTGGCTTGCTCAGGAGCCCTCTGTAGACCATATTCACTGCCGCTGTCGTGACCCAGCCCTGGCAGAAGAGTTTTGTTGGAGCAGTTTATCCATTGCTTGCTGTGGAAGAGGCACAAAGCACCCATTCTGGTGGTGACAGGCATGCCTGAAACCCAGCAAAGCAAGAAGTGTGTGTTCATCTGAAATTCCTAAAATGAGAAGTGGCTATCCACTTGGGAAGTGTGAAAGCAAGAGAAGACCAAGGCAAAAAGATTAAGCTGAGGTCCTTGCCAGATTGCCTGTTACAGGTTTCACAGAGGTATAGGATCCATTGTATTTTGTCTAGTCTTCAGGCATCAGATCTCCACCCCTGTTGCAGACTAGCTGCTTGCAGGCAAGTAATCAAATTCTACTTAAGTCACCAGACCAAAACAGCGTAGGAGATTATGGTATGAAGGATCTGCTCCTAAAGCTTTTTCTTATGCTGGAGTCTTTGAGGAGGAAAGCATGTATTTGTACTCGTGCATTATCATTGAATATCTGAACTCACTCTTCCTGTTGTTGGCTCACAAATACTTTGTTATTGCCAATTCACTGACCTCTCCTATGCTGATTGCACAAGACCAGGTTGAAGGTCTGTCATGTCGTCACCTGGGAAACTAGAAAATAAATGGCATAAATCCTATTAAAGTATTTATAGATGGAGATTGAGTCATGGAAGGTTGGAGTAGATAGATACATATTTAGTGGAAGCAGAAAGCTTTTTGAAATTAAAAAGTTACGTAAAAAATCTATCAGTGTTAGTAATTTCTACTTGGAGAAAAAGAAACACATTCAGGCTTTTGTGGGGGAAAAGAAGGAAAGCTATCTAGAGAGAGGGTGATAGTATTAGGCAGCAAGATTTGACGCAGTTGAGGTAGGTGAACAAAGTTGTATGGAGTCCACGGCCCTCCTGCCATACTGTCTGTTCACTTTTTGGGAGGGTGAAGGTTCAAGAGAAAATGTGGCAAAGCTCCATCCTCACTAATCAGAGACACCCTTTGGGCAGTAAAGCCACGTGTCTGGGTCTCCTGTCCTCTCTAGTAAGCTGCCTTCATCCCAGGGGCTGTCTATCGCTACATGCCTGAATCTCAAAGGAGTACTGCTGTGGAGGCAATGTGATACGTGCCTGGCCAGGTCTGAACTACTCAAGAGGTAGAAGAGTGTGCTTGCTGTGGTTTATCACAACTATTTTAGCTCGGAAGTTCATGCTTCCCTTTGTACTGAGGCTACATCCTCATGTAGAAAACTGCCAGTGGGGAATAGTCTCCCTTTGCATTATTACGCCAGTGAGGAAGTTCTGTTGCATGATAAGGTTTGTTCAAGTGTTACCTTCCTGCTGTAGTTTTTGCTGGCTGAAAAGGTCACCGCCTGTTTCCCACAAATGCCTCTGCATATGTGCCAGGTGAGTGGCTTGTGTTTGCTCTGAGGCTGCCTTGCATCGTCATGAGCAAGGTTAGTGATGAGCATGAGTAATAGGCCACTGCCAGGGTGGTTTGTTGCAGCATAGGCAGCTAAGGGACAGGACTTGAACAGAGGTCATGATGGGGGTCAGGCTTTCCCTTCCTCCCTTACTTAAGCAGCCATGGCTGGTGATAGCTTGCAATGTATGATCAAAATATTCATAATAGAGATCTCTGCTCTGATATACAGACCTTGAGAAAAAAAAAAAAAACAAAAACCAACTAGCCTAAAACACATATGTTGGCTTTACCCTCTTCCTTATTTCCGAGTGGATGCTTTTCTGTACTTGAAGATACGTAAGCACAAAGTGCTTGAAAAGACAGGCTTAGAAACAAACAGGATCCCCTGCCACACCATGTCACTGGCTTGATGCCTGTTAATTTGGAAAGTACAAAACTTGCTTTTAGAAAGATCTTTTCTGTGCTAACAAATGTTATCTGGGATAAGCACACAGACGTAGGCATACCCACACAGATACTGCGGTCATCATGTATAAACTCCATTTCCCTAAGAAGCTAAACAAAGGGGATGGGCAGTGGGAACCACGCTGTGGGCCCTGTGTCACTCATCGTGTCCTTAGAAACAGCGATCTTGCCCATGCAAGGCAGGCAGTAAGAGTACAGCAGCTTCTCTTTCTCTGCCGTGTTGCTTCCCTGCCAGTGTGCCACTAATAGTATAGGGGATGCTCAATGACTTTCTTTTTTTTGTGAGCCTAATGTGTCACTGGGACTTATCCTTTGGTGTTTAGCATGGTGGGCACTCAGAGAGGCTACCTTACAAGTAGTAAGGGTGGGGAAGGATTTGTCCTGTTTAACCGTGGGAGTTCTCAGAAATAAGAGAAATATGGTAGTATTTCTACTAACTAGTAGAGAAATACGGTAACAACAAGCATAAAGGCTTGGGATTTTAATTGAATTAAGGCTATTCAAAGGCCTGACTCCCACTCTGGAGGTAATTCACTCAGTGGAAACAGCAGTTGCATGTAACACTCCACAAGTGTGGGAAAAGCATAGTTCAGTCATGAATAATCAGCATGTGAAAAATAAATCGATGCAGGGACATACACAGTAAATAAGCAGAAAAGCCACATGTGGACTTACTGATGTTTTACCATGTCAGTAAGATTTGCATACTGCTCCTGGCCTTACCCTTAACTTGGTTTGTGATTTGAGGAAGATCACCTTAACTCTCTGTGCTCTGGCATACATGTTTGCAATAGAGATTATGGCTGTCCTCTGAAATCTCACTCGTATTGAAGTTTGTTTCTGATAAGCTTTGCAATATTTTTTAATATATTTATTTGTTCTTTTTATAAATGCAGAAGGTACTGGGTAAAGGGCTGAAATTTCGAGTTTTAAGCCATACCTTAAGCATTCTGGGTTTCATGAGATTCTCAATCTCAGCCTTAAACTCAGAATGAAGTACTAAGGGTTTAATGTTTAACATTTTAACTCAAGATATAGACTAGTTGGAGCACCAAACAAGCTTTTTGGCTATAGGGGCAAACCTGAGAAAGGAGAAAAGTCAGAAGTGGAAATGCAGTGGGCATTTCCCAGAAGCAGACTGACTTCCATCATGATGGCCTATGTCATGCTGTTAGAAACAGCATCTCAGGGTCTGAAACAGAGCTTGAGTTTACAAGAGGGCCTTAGATGGCATTCACCTCGACCATGGGATCTACTTTCATGGGTGATATTCAGGTGTGTGGCAATTCTAGAAGAGAGGTTTATGGGCATGGGGATAAATTACTCTGCTGGTTACTGACAGACTCACCTCCTTTTGTGCAAATAGACCTTAAAGGCAGGCGCATATCATCTTGTTAGCAACTGCTCTAGCTGGGAGCAAGTAATAGTGTCCCTTTCTGTGTTTTCAGCTGCTTAAAAGTTCTTATGAGAAATTCCACTTCTGAGACTAAATTTCCCTACATGTACCAGGGGTTATTTATTTGTGGCTGTTCTGAGAATAGGTGGTTTCAGCTACACTTCAATAATGAGAGAAGAATGAAATGAGGTTTTCTTTGTCCACAGAAATGTTGGGTTTAAATATCCTTTCAGCTGAATGGATGAAAGTGGAAAATTGGGATGTGACAGTGGTGCTCCAGAATTCTCTGGGGGACTTTGGGCTTGACTTCACAGTGTCATGCAGCTTTTTGTGGCTGATACGGAACCTATGAAACAGACTTTTCCAGTTCATTTTTGCTGAAGCACATGACTAAGGAGAGATTTACTACAGAAGCACTCACAACTAATTTAGTGGAGTAGCCTAATGAAATATATTACTGCAAATTGCTATAGAGACCTGGTTGGTGGCGGGCCTGGAGAAGGTTTTTTTGCGTGGCTGTTAAAATCAGCAGAAGGTTCCTCAGTCTCTTGTGCTCTTGCTGAACTGAAGCAGAGGCAGCACTTTCCTAAAGAGTTGTCCTGTGGCCTGAAATGGGAGATAATTTCTCAACAGGGAGGTGTTGTTTCTCCTTTTTCTTTTCCTTGACCCCATGGAAATTCTTTGATCAAGGGAAGGTCATTAGTGGAGCAGGGTATTTTGCCAACTGCACTTTATGCTAGGATGACAGCTGAGCCCTCAGCGCTTTTCTCAAGCACCTCATGGTACAAGTGGGCAATTAAAAAAGTTTGTCTAATAGGAGTCTTATCCAAACTAGTGAGAAGAGAGAGCAGAGAGAAGGTGATGCCTGAGAAGTGTGAAGGTTGGTTTTGTTTTAATTTCTTTCTTAAGCTCTTTCCAAGATAAGACCTGACTGCCATTGCTTCTCTGACCTTTCTTCTAATCTCATTCCTTCCTTTCTACTGCTTTAGAAATGAGTGGTAGAATACGATCCCTTTTACATTACCCCCGTCTCATTTCACAGTTCTTAGTTCCTCATATGTCTCTTTTTCTTTACTTAATTTTTGTCATGTTATTTAAAAAAAACCACAACCCAACCACAGAAAAAACAAAGTTCTTTGGTGATACCACATGGGCAGGAAAATGTCTGGAGGATCACATCATTCAGTCTACACAATGCCTGGATATAAGCCATTCTTTGAGTTTGTTGCTTCCATGAGCTCTAAATACTTATTTTTGAAGTGGGTTTACAAATTGTTATGATTGATTAAAAGACTCCTGAAAGATGTGTATTCTTCTAAACATATGCTGAATGGTGGTTGGTTTTAGCAGAAAAACAAAACCAGCAAAAAAGCAATCAATTAATTTTTACCTGAATTAACAGATCTATATGAAACCAAATGTTGTTTTATATTTTAGGTCTTGTGACTGGTTCTGAACAGTCAGTAAGTATTCAGGACAACAGTAACCTGGCAACAGCTCTGAACTCTTTCATCAACATTTCCAACATGAGAGATGTGACCATAGTTTTCTTTCAATAGCCAAGTTTAGGTTTTGGGCTTTTTTTTTTTGTTCTTTAATGTACTCCCCTTGTGCTTCTGCTTGGACAAATACTGGGTCTAATGTAATTAAAATCAAATTCTATCAGTGTATATTTAAATTGCTTTCTGTCCTGTATAAATAGGCATTCTTGGCTTCAGCTCTTTATATTAGAATGTGAGACATCAGACTCTTAAGACCACTGGTTAATTGGAAATCAGGTAAGAGAGAAAACTGGTATTCATTGCCTTCTGATGTAGGCTTAGTGAATATATCTTGATCGAAATACACAGATGGCTCTGTAGGTCAGAGATCTGAATGTAGGGAAGTCTATAGGCAATAGCTAATTTTGTGAGATACATGTGCTTATCTTGTCTTCCTTTGTTATGATGATGAACAATCAAATACCCTCATACCTTCTTGCTAGGTAAATACATTTGGATAGGTCTTCCTTATGAATGAATAGGTTTGCCTTTGGAATTTAAGTATGGATGTGCTATGTTTCAGCCTTCTACTTGGAAATCTTTATTTTTTGAAGTACTTTATACTCAGGATTAAGCCTGGGACTCATGCTATAAAACTAGAGGCCAACTCCAAGAGGCATAAAGAGCCCCGTCAAACATCTCTGAGGCAATCACGGATTTAAAACAGCTTTTATTTGCTATGCCTGAAGCTATGTTGTAAATACGGCAATGTCAAAAGCACAATACTTGGTGAGGTAAATGGCTTAATATACTAATCTTGCTTTCTAAACAGTACCTGAGAGAACAGATTGCTTGCTTTGCCAAAAACAAGCTTTAGAAAATGAAAGTAACAGTCATGTTGTTTTGATGATGTAAGTGGGTGAGAGTAATACTATTCAGCCATAGTGTTTCATTCTAATTATTGATTTAAAAAAAGAAAAAATAATCGTGGGAGCATACTATTACACTAACATGCTCCAAGTGCAACTTTTGTCAGAAAGCCCAACTGTGTAAAGTGAGTTGTATCTTTGAAGTTAATATTCACTTACCACACAGTGACTTCTCACACACAGGCAATAACACCTGTATTATGGGGCATTTGTTTTGCTTTAATCACCACTTACTGTACACTTACTAGTAGTCAGTTGCTAATTCTAGAATTTAATGACACAAATCTGGATTTATTAGTAGTGTAAACCTGTGGGAAACAGTGAGTAGAATTAGTATATTTTCCATAATAACAAATAATCTGCTTTTATTGGACCTGAACATGATGTGTTGATTTCTACAGTAAAAATGACTGCTTGTGAGCCATTAAAGTTGCTTGAGTGATCTTTCATCAGCTTGGCTGTAACATTTCAAGTTGTAGAACACTTTCCTACTTGATCACAAAGTCTTGGTCCCTGATTTAAGGGGTCAAAATCTGTTTGGAAATCATTTACCCCAGAATGAAAGGCTTTTATTTAAAAGTAGTGTTTCCTCACATGTAATGTTGCCACTGTAGAGACCCCTGTTTTTTATGAGAGGATGGGATATGCAAGCTATGTGTGTTGTGATGTGATTGTTCATAAACCAACTCGCTTCTGGACTGCATCCTGAAATGCAGAACTGGTCCAAGAAATAAGTTTTTGGTGCAAAAGTAACTCCAATGCTTAGTGTTCTTTGGTTTTTAGGGGATTCATCTACCTGTTGGGCCATGTGCTTGTATTGCACCAGTCTATGCGATGTCTACCCAACCATTAAAACACCTTTGAGATTTTTAGAGGCCTTGAAAGATCTGTAAGTCAGTAAAAATCTGTTTCTTCCTGGGTTTTGTGTAATTCGTTATCCACTTGTTTGTAACCACTTTTAAGACTGGCTGATAAATACAAGTCTTACCCAGTACTCCTTACTGACCGTTTTTAAGTTTAAAGTTCTTTCTCAATTTTGTGCCTTTCAGTAGAAATGAACTTCTATATTTACAGCATTAGCAAGTATGTGGTATCTATTGGCTGTAATGCTCCACTGCTAACGAAAGAAAAAGACCATAGAGATTCTTGAGCCATAGATCCAAGCCCACAAAAGGCTTCTAAGAAGTAAAATCTAAGGAATTGGTGAGTGCAGCTATTTTCTTCAACGTCCATTCCTGTTCTTTGGGAGGTGTGCCACCGTAGCTGTCACTGGCTCCATAATCTAAGTGTCTCCTCCTGTTGGTCTGATAAAGACAGTCTTGCAGTAACCCGTCCCTGAAAAAAAAACAAATGGATGGGCTGTTGGGGCCAGGTCCTTGTCTGAGAGGAAATGGCACAGTTATCTTGTAAGCAGATGATGTAAAACCGAGTCTATTGCACCTGAGCATGCAGGGAGATAGAGTGGAGTGAATCCCGGGCAGTTTTTGTGAGAGTAGGTAGGGAAAAGACTAGGGGAAGGATTCTGAATCCTTAGGAGTTTTAAGAAATACTTCCTTTTGATACACGCACTTCGTTGACTCAGGCTAAACTGGAGACAGCTGGTATTCTTCCAGACAGTGGGGAAGCTGGGCGTCAGCACTGTCTGCTTCAGATAAGATTAATAATGTACAGCTTCATGGGGGAATGGAGCCTAATCTGTTGGGATGCCATGGCAAGCACTACTTGTGAGGAGGAGCAGCTGCCTGGTTTGGGCCTCCTGAGAGGAATGAGATGAGCCATCTGAAACAGCCAGATTGACTCCCATTTGGTTCTGCAGGCAAGTTGCTCACGCCGTGTAGTCAACTGTATTGAATGCAGCAGGCAGATCTGTGAACTTCTGATCATGTCCAAGTCATAGCTTTGTACACTTCAAAAGTGTCTTTGAAAAATGGCTCCATAATTGAACACAGGAATACAGTTGAGGGAACTTTGTTTCCTCCACATATAGCAGAGTACAAGGATACTGTGAGTTTCCTGAAGTACGTGCTAACAGAAGTCTTGACCAGTGAACTTAAACAGAAGCTGGTTTTTTTGGATGAAAATCCTCTGCAGTCACTTCTGCTTTCCTTTTTGAATCTGGAGATTGATCTCTTGAATATTTTCTGTGTTGAACACAGCTTGGAGACTTTTGACTACCTCTCTTGCACCTTGTATTTACTGTCCTACTGTCTGTGCAAATCTTCATCTTTTTCAAATGGTGGAGACAGAAATGGTTCTGACATCAAAAAAATTCTGCCCACTCTTAAGTGATGCTAGAATACGCAAAAAAACTGCCTGAGCCTATCCAAAGATTGCTTTGAGATGTGGTACCCCCTTGGCCTCCCACTGCCCTATATCATTGTCTGTATTTTACTTGCTCTTAGAAGCTACTGGAAAGGCTGAATGGATTTTTCCAGTGACCTGACAGGAGGCAGCTGCTGCATAAGTAGGCAGCTTGAAGACTCTTGTGCATGTGGTTCCCCCCTCATCCCTGCAAGGCTTATTAGGAAGGCATGCTTGAGATTCAGTTGTTTCAGACGTGCAGTGTCCACTCCCAACACCTGCACAAGCAATTTAAGGAGGAGGAGATGTACAGATTCTCTGGCTAAAAAAAAAAAAAAACCAAACCAAACCAACCCTGTAAAACCAATGCTTGTGTTAAGGCAGCATTTTATCACTTTCCTCCTTGGGGCAGTTCTCATAACTGTAGTTTGGAGTCATGAGCATCTTTGTTACTATTACACATGTTCATAAAGCACTGGTGCTGTGTACTCATAGCACTGTACTGGTGCAGTGGTACTCTTACTGGTGCAAGAGTAAAGACAGAATAATGCTCTGCCTAGAGGAAGCTCTCCCTCGCCATTTTCAGAAATAATGCTGCCTCCCTCCTTGCATTCAGTGACTTCAGGGCTAATAGCTAGAGATGGGTGACTTTTAACACAGCCATGCGTTTACCCACAACATGTTTTCTTAGGGCAAACCTCCTGCCAGGGTACTTTTTCTGAGGCACTAAGCTTAAGGGGAGCTGAGAAAACCTGACTTCTGTCAAGATCACCTAGGCAGCATGCGTCAGCTTCCCACCTTCCTTTAATGTAACTTCACTTTCTTAATGACTGTTCTGCAGACTGTTCTTCACTCATCGTTGGATGCAGTTGAAAGACAAGGCATGAGTGAAGAGGAGAAGATGAGGAGGGGAATTCTAGGTCACTGGAGGCTGCAGCATGTGGGTGTCTGTGCTTTCACGTGCTCCTGGTGGGGGCTTCCCACTCCTGGTACTTAACCTGAGGCAGGGAGAACAATGTCAGCTGTTCTTTTCCTTCTGTTTTGAACATGGTGTAAGTGGCACTGTACCCAGCAGGTGTTAAATCCATCACTTGGGCTCTTATGAACACTCAACTAAGCACTCGGGTTCCACAAAGAATTACTGCTAGGCACGGATGACTGATTTCCAACCTGGAACAATTTTACATGCTCCTGAGAATGACATAGCCTTTACCCAGTTCTGTAATTATTCAGCATAGGAAATTATTCCTGCAATATTTGTGGTAATGACACCTGTAAAATAGAGTATCTGTAGCACTGTTAGGTTAGCAGAAACTGAAGGAAAATAGTGATTGTTGAACTAGATGCCTTGTCAGAGATGTGAACTTAGGTCTGTACCTGTCCCGTTGCCAAAGGAAATCCATTATCATTCTTTTAAATCATGTTTGCTTCAATACTTCGACACAGAGGTGAGCCACCTTTTTTTATCCTACACAGAACTGATCTAATTGGTACTTTATTTTGGGTTGGGTTTTGGCAGCTTTATTGATATACAGGGGGAGTGGACCGTGTGAAGTTACTCTTTCTCGTCCCCAGCCTTTTCTTAAATAGGGAAGATGTCATAATTATAGTGTCTGTCTTCTCAAAAGGTTTAGATAACAACAGAGGACAGCTGGCAGAGGTGGCTGCATTTGAGCTAGTCGTGTAGCCATGAGGGGCTCAGCACCCCTTAGTAGGGGATGTTTCTACAGCTGAGTGAGAGACAGGGCCGTGCGACAGCACGAGTCACCTCCTCTACCATCTCCCATGCAGGGACCAAGTAACAGCTCCATGACCTCAGGGATAAGGAGCAGGTAGTACAGCAGCTTACCCCATTTGTAGAAAATTAAGCATTTTGGGGAAGTGTACTGACTCAGAGCTAGGCTAGAGCTACACATCTGTTGCCCTCATACCCTTTCCTGCCACCATTGCCACTAGCTTCAGTGGTGTGCTCTGCCCTCCTCTAGGGTTTAGCTCTCTCTAGTTGATAGCTGTCTTCAGATTTTTTCCCTTTCCCTTTTATAATGTATGGATCTTTTCCTAGTTTTACGTCCCTCTTTGAGGAAGATTGGGTCATTTACTACTGCGGCTGGATAGCAGCAGCATACAACCAAGTCTGTGAATCACATTTACTTGATGTTGGAGTCTAAAGCCTCTCAGTAGAAACTGGGAGGATGCTGGGCAGTTTAACATTCTCATCTCCATACAGTAGCAAATGACTGGTGAATTCAGGATGCAGAGAAGAATGCAAAGGAAAATGTACATGCTTTGTGAATTTAAAGCTATAAATTGCACCATATTTGATGGGTCTAATGACCAAAGCTCAAAACTTAACTTATTTTGGGATCTGATTTTTCATTTGCTACAAATTTGTATGCATATTGTCAGTCCTTGCTTAAGTCAGGTTACATGGATAATGTAGGCACTGCACCATGTGTCAAACCCTGAACATTCTGCTTTTCTCTTGTAATTGACAACTTATATGTTTATCCTGTAGTGGTTGTTAGCTAATATTATGGGTCTTTACTGAGCTTTTTTAAGTGACTGCTTCTGTGGCTTGTCTTCATTATAATAAAGACCTATTTAAAATTGAAACGGTTTATTGTTTAGACTGGATATTAGGAACCATTCTTTCTCTGAAAGGATGCTCAGGCATTGTAACAGGCTGCCCAGGGCAGTGCTGGAGTCACCATTCTCGGAAGCGTTCACACACCGTGTAGACGAGGCCCTCAATGCCATGGGTTAGAGTAACAGTTGGACTTGAAGGTCTTAAAGATCTTTTCCAACCTACTCTATTCTATGATACTATGAGCCGGAAAAACTTTTTTTGTAATTAGAAAATTTGGTTTCTGAGTCTGTTTTTGACATTTCACAGCCACATCATTTTAGTGATTTGTAATTGAAACGCCCACTGAAAGCCTCCGTAATAAAAATAAAAAAGAAATCGAATTACCTTTGAGATGTAAAAGAACAGTTGAAGAATTTATTGGAACAGTATTAAAGTATGCTCTAAAACAAGTCTGCAAGTTGAAATGGAATACCTGGGAATTCAGAGTGCTGTACTACTCTGATAATTAAAATGTAGTCAGCTGAAACCTCTACTGTAATCAAAATTGCTCCCCAGAGTTTTGCCTTCATTACAGTCCTGGTGCAGCCTTCCAGTCCCAACCATTGCTGAACTAAGTAATTAGTTCAGTTTAAAAAACAAGCAAAAGGATAAAGTTACCATGCCGGTACATAGGATTTATTTTTTTTTATTGCTATGCTGGGCTCTGTTTGATACTCTTAATTGTATTTGGTCATTCTTTCTGCTGCCAAAGACAAACAGTGAGAGACAGAGTATCTCTGATTTGAGGGCTCTGCTGTTTCCCATATAGTAAGACTTGGATTGTCTCACAGTTGCTGTTTTCTGTAACTCTGGCTGAGATGCTGATTCCCCAGATGCGCTGCCTGTCTCATTCCTGTTGTGCTGTGGGTTGTATTCTGCTACAGTGGGGTTTCCTTATCAGCATTTCCGCAGTAAATCAAGTGGGAGGAGACTACATTTCCCAGCAGGGTCTTGAATGAAGAATTCACAACATGTGAATTTGTACAGGATACCGAAGGACATCCGTCTTACAAGGCTGTCTCCAGAGTTGAGACTAGATAAAGTACTGCTTCTGTCGCTCCCATACCATATATATTCTGACTCCAGCATTACATAGTCTGTCATCAGTTTGTCCTTGAGCTGGATGCAGTAGTAGCCCTTTAGATAGGGCTAAGCCTTACCATTCTCTTGTTTCGTGTCAGGACACTCTCCCAGAAGCTGCTGAATAGCAAAAGCATGACAAAGAAGCCTTTGACTGTGGCTGTTGATACTGAGACTGGGGAATTGTAGCTGCACATTAAAAGGGATCCCACTGAGCTGTGTGTCTCTGACAGAGTAAGCTCCAAGTTTGTTTTTCATCTTAAATGATCTGAATGCACCTGGTTTGGATTATTGAAATATTTTTAAAAACACTGATGCTTTTTCAAGGGTTAGAGAAAAGGACTTCATGTCCTTTCTGTCTGAATATAATGAACAACTATCATTTTATTTTGCTATAACACTTTCTTCAAGAATCCCATAGCACTTTACATAAGTTGTTTAGGCTCTTGACCCCCTCCACCCCCCCATTAAAGGAATGGATATTTCTGCATATTGTTCCAAGGAAAGGACAGGAAAAAAGAGGGTAGCCATGCCTTTTCCAGTGGTCACTCCATACCTTGCATTGCTTGATGAAACATGGCATTCTTCCTTTTTCACTGGGGAGGAGCAAACCTGATGGGGAACTGCCTTGCACATTTATTATAGGGCAGAAGAAGAGTCTAGCATGGAGGAAAATCTGTGCTCTGAGAAAGATTAATGTGATTCTTTGCTCACATCAGAGGACAGTCTCTGGGAAGACTCAAGAAACCTATAATTAGACTACATGTTGTCTGCCTCAGACAGCTGGAGGTCAGATGGAAGTTGGTGTGAGGAGGAGTGAATGCTCTAGTTTTCTCCTTTCAAGAGTCTCAAGTTTCCTGTTGCAGAGGAGTTGAGAGATCATATGTTTCAGTCTCTTGATGTCTACTTACCTATGTTGAGACACTCCATTGCAACCTGAGCTGTCTCGCCTTCTAAGTGAGCCAGTGCTGGTTGGTGGGTTGAGCACGCATGCAACCCGTTTGATTGGCTGTGTGAGACAACACACAGCAACAGCATGTGCTCGAGCACACGAGACCCGGTGCATCACCTCAACCCTTCTTTCTTCTTGTATGCTGACAGGCTTGTCCTCTACTACCCCACTTTCTTCCCAAGTGGGATTTCCTTGTCTTCCCACTCTTTTAGGCAAGTATTGTGTAAGTGGACATATGATGGTATGCATCAAGTTGTACTGAATGACAACTCTAATGATTATGTTAGCAGAATAAAACATGCTAACAGGAAGAAAAGCTGGTACTCATAATCTATTTAAATTGAGTGTCCTTAAAGACAAACAAGACTTGATGTAAAATGCCAGTTTTTCCACTGGATGTTGCGTATGGCTTCTAAATTGCCTCTTTAAGGAGAGTATCTAAAACATTTGTCTCTCATTTGGGGATTATTTTACATTCTTTTCATCCTTTGCTCTCGTATTTGTCTGCAGTATTATTAGTGGTTACGAAAATGGCATGGGTACTGTGCTAAATACAACCCTGTTGTAAATACTGATTTTTTTCAATGTTGTTTCATGCTCGATATTAGATACTGTTCTCCAGTGATATCTGAGAAACAGATCGGTGTACTAAAAAACTGGCTATAAGTGAAAAGTGAAAAAGTCCACCTCCAAGGATCTATTTTATCAGGAATGTGTTTAGTCCAAGTTTCATTTAATGTAAAATTGTAAGTAGCAGTTTTGCAGCTGTGCATATTCACTTTCACTCACTGATGTTGGAGAAAGAAGAATTCAGGTAGGGTTACTTTCTGTGGCATTTTAGCCCCAGTAGCGGTCACTGTGAGTTTGCTGCAACTGAGAGAATTTAGGCTTATGTAATGAAAGGTGAGAAATCTGTGTTAGTTCTGTATAATCCCACTTTTAGCTGTTTCTCCCTGCATGACTATGTCACATCGTGTAGGTGGGATTTTCATTGGGAATTGTTTCAAGGTTAACCACCTTCATCTTCAAATGAAATGTACTGATGCAATCTAGCCTTAAATATAATCCTTTTCCTTGACAGATGTCACAGAGCATCAGAAAGCCATGAACACACCATTCATAGAGAAACTGCTTCAGCAAAGCACAGCCATTGCTGTGCTGGTGCTTTCCCGGGCTCCCAGCTAAGTTACCCTGAGAGGCCAAAGCTCTTTCTGTGAGCACACCATGTACCTCTATTACCACCATAAGAAACCTGTGCCCCAGTGGAGCGCTCTGTTTTCAGCTTACTTCTGTAGCTGTCACTAAACTTGGAGCTGGGAACAGCTCTGTGAAAATGAGAAAACAATCCTTGCACATGACCAGATGCATGTCCTCAGTCTTTATATAGTTTTGAGTGCATAGATAAACTACTACATGCTGTCTCATAGCCCTGCACACTATTTTATAACATTCCAAGTAAAGTACTTTGTTGTTCAGTTTCATTCTCATCATCATTTTTAGGCAAAGCCATAGTTGCTTTCTGTTTTATCTGATCATATTCAAAGTCCATATTAAATAAATGTGTTCTTCAAAGGAGATGTTGCATCTCAGCCTAAAATATTATGTTTTACTGTTAATGGATGGAATGGGTCCCCACCCCTTGCAACTTTGTAATTTGTCTGTATGTAACCGTGCACATTTTTATGTGCATTTGTATGACCGCAAGAGAGATGCAGATATGAGCAGAGGAAGTCAGGCTGCATCTGCTGTGTCCCCAGTTGCCCTGGTGGTCAATGTCTGGTATCACGTATGGCCACTCCTTCTGCCTCCCTTTCCCCTGCAGGTTCCTGTTTTTATGTGGAGGCTCTTCACAGCAGACCTTACCCCACATGAACGGGCTGTGTATCAGTCCTGAATAATCACTGAAGTAAGGGCTGAGACTCATTAGACTCTACTGGGTGGAAGCACAAAGATGTAAGACACTGAGTGCAGTAGACAGTGTTCTGCCTGCAGTTTTCAGCAGTCTAGAGTTGGCAGTTGCAGGTGCAAAGCAGTGTGGTACTGCAGGACTGTAGAGTGTCTAAATCTTCAAATGGATTTTTTTTCTGTGCCTTATTCCGCGTAGATGTGAGCATGAAGCCTTATTGTGCTTTGGGTAGACAAGAGTGAATTTGCCACCATTAAAAGACATTTTTTTTCCTAATGCAAAACGTGAAAACTACTCTTTGGAGGTCTTTGCATTAATCCTAACACTTTTGTGTTAGTCCTGATCAGACTGAAAGAAGGTGCAGACTGCTGAGGCTATTTTTCACCTCAAAGCAGACTCTTTTTCTGCAGTAAGATTTCGCTATACCTCTGGTTCACAGAGAGCAAAATGCAGCAGGGGACCCTATGGAAAAGCTCTGTTGTTGGGTGGTTGGGTTTTTTTTTCCCCTATTTTTGGGAGATGAATTCGTGAAAGCAGATCAGACAAAGCTTGGGGCTACATGGTTTGTTGCAAGTATGAACTTTGATTTCCTTCCCTTTCTCTTTTACCAGTAGGTATTGGGAAAATATTCTTTAGCAGAATGACTACAATAATTTGTCTGCTTAACTATAGCTTTATGGTTTTCTGTGCCTGTAAGTATCTGTCTTTCCTATACAGCATGTGTTGGCATGTCATCCTCTGTCCCTTCCTGGGAAGTATGTTCAGGAGTTGTGGCAATAGTCACAGAAGGTTTTAAAAGATAATTTTTATGCATGTTTTGAGGAAAACTGCTTCTGCAACTTCTTTTCATACCAAATATTGTATTCCCTCCTCATACAGGCATACACATAGAGAACTATACATACCCAAGTACTCTGGGTGACTCTCTAGATGCCACTTTTACTCTTCTTATACTCTTCCATCCCCTTTTGGATGTCCCTGTCTGGATATTGGCTGCAGCAACAGCTGTATGATGATGGTGGTGGGTGGAGGTGAGTCCTGGGTCCGGTGGGCTGGCTACAGAGCTGTGTGCCAATGATGCTGACAGAGCCTCTTGCTAAAGGTATGAGTTGACTCCCCTTAAAACCCTAGCTTGTTTCTGTTCAGTTTGGCAGAGTGGGAGGAAAATCATAGTATCGTTTGCTGTTTGGTTGCGCCGGGAGAAAGCCCCAAGCAGGAACATAAATACACAAGTGATAGTAGGCATATGACTGTTGGTGGGACTTAGTCATCCCCCTGGCACTCTTTGGATTTAGCCATCTGGCTCTGGTGCTGCTTAGGCCTATCAGAGGAAGGTGACTGCCAAAGCCAGGAGTTTGTGAATGTCCCTTTGGAGCTTTGCCTGGCCAGCTGGCAGCATATATCATCAGCCAAGCCTCCTCTTCCTCCTCCTCCACTACCTTGGGCATGTCAGACAACATATGCAGACATGCCTTCCCACGCCCAGTGAGGAAAGTGGATTTCAGCCCCATCTGAGTCCCCATAATAGAAACAAAGGGTCTCAGTCTTTCTTTCTGGCACTACCTTCTGTGGTGGTCCCCAGTAGGATGGCCACATGGTGCCCGTTGGAGGTCACACCTTAGCAAGACGAAGCCAGCTCATTCTGGTGCTGGAATTTTTCAATGGAAAGAGGAGAATAGGAAGAGGAGGATCCTTCCAAGCAGGATCGGCCCTAGCCAGATAAAGTTTAGATGTAGATTGAAGCTTGTCTGCATTGGACAATGAGGAGTGTTCACTCACATGTGCTTCCTTCTAGCTTCTTCCAGTAATGCCACGCTCCTATTTGTCATTGAAGCGATACTGCCATTTTCCCTTCCTGTCATCCTGTCATCCATATGCCAATAAACCTCCCACCAGTTTGAGTGACAGCGATCTTTTAGGCTCAGCTTCTGTGGGGAAGGTGTGATAATGCTCCCTTCAAAACAAGCCAGGCCCTGGCTACCTCTGGGATGCAGCCCCTCTGACAGAGTGGTATTTTGAATTCTGTGTTAGTAAGCTACAGTCACATCTGAATTGCTTTTTTTAATTCACACCATACAACCCTGATCTCTTTAACATTGACAGAGAAATAACATTTTCCACACACACAAATGGAGAGTAGGTGCCAAAGTGTCACAGGGACTAAGTTGATTCATTAAGCAATAACTTTAGGTAAAACGTGAACATTTAGAAACTGAAAAGATGCATGTGTCCTCTTTTCTGTCAGTGTTATAACAACTTTTTATAAAATATTGTTGCCAATCTTAGGCCACACTAGTTGCTTTTATACTGCCTTTTATTTGCTGATGGACTTGATGAATGCATTTGCAGTACTTCAGTAATCCTCCCATAACAGCCTCTTCTTTGAGTTCTTGAAATATAAACCACCTGGATTAATCTGAATTGTCACATACCACACAGCCTGAGTTGACTTCATATCATGCTACCCTAATTTTAGAATTGTAGAATTGTTTGGGTTGGAAGGGACCTTAAAGCTCATCTAGTTCCAGCCCCCCTGCCATGAGGAGGGACACCTTCCACTAGACCAGGTTGCTCAAAGCCCCATCCAGCCTGGCCTTGAACACTGCCAGGGATGGAGCAACCACAGCTTCTCTGGGCAACATGTGCCAGTGTCTCACCACCCTCATAGTGAAGAATTTCTTCCTAATATCTAATGTAAATCTCACCTCTTTCAGTTTAAAGCCATTCTCCCTTATTCTGTCACTCCTTGCTCTTACAAAAAGTCCCTATACAAACTTCTTGTAAGGCCCCTTTTGGGTACTGGAAAGCTTATTTAAGGTCATAGAATGGGTAGGGTTGGAAAGGACCTTAAGATCATCTAGTTCCAACCCCCCTGCCATGGGCAGGGACACATTACGCTAATCCATGTCACCCAAGACTCCATCCAGCCTGGTCTTAAACACTACCAGGGATGCAGCATTCACAACTTCTCTGGGCAATCCATTCTAGTGCCTCACCACCCTCACAGTAAAGAGCTTCTTCCTTATATCTAACCTCAAGTTCCCCTGTTTAAGTCTGAACCCATAAGGCTTGCCCTGGAGCCTTCGCTTCTCCAGGCTGAACAATCCCAGCTCTCCCAGCCTGTGTTCAGGAAAGGTGCTCCAGCCCCTCATATCATTTGTTAAAGAGGTTTATTTTTTATGTTTTGAAGAACTTCCTGATGTTGTCGGTGTTGGGATTTTTGAGTCAAGTGGACCTTTCTACCCTATTTCTTCAGGTTACCATTCTTGTGTGCTTGCTATGGTCATGTTCATTAGAGAGTGCGTGTGCCAGTGCTAAATCTATGGCTTCAGTGTTGTCTTTATATGATAATGATGTCCTCATGTCAGAGTCCACTCCACAGTATCCTGATATCCATGTGACCTGAAGTGTGTTAGGATCTCCTTACAGCATGCAGTGCTGTGATCTGTCCAGGGTCCCTCCCCCCCTGCTTAGGAATCACAAGAGTTTAAAATGGTGCTGAGGAAAGCCACGTTTTTAAAAGTAGAAGCAATACAGGCCCACTGTAAAGCATCCAACAAAGAGAGGATCCCGTATTCAATATGATCTTTAAACCTGCATATACTCTGGTTGAAGCTGAGCAACTTCTTTGAAACTCAAGGGATTTGAGCGTGTATTCATCAAGTAATTAATTCCTTTTTTAAAATAGATGTGCTATTTGCAGCAATCCCTGTATTGCAAACCCGAAGTCATACTTTCTTATATGATACAAAATAATGTGTGTAAAACATCACTCAGCACATCTTAGTACATGCTTATATATGTCACTGTTATGCATATCATCATACGTCTGTTTTTCTCCTACTTTTAGAATGATACAGTCTTTTGCCATGGCTGTGTGCTTTTTACATTAATTTGAACAAGTAAAATCAGATAATGTATATTTTACTGCACGTGCTGATATCCTTATATTCTCCCATTTCCTTTAGATAGCAATAATGAAAATTGATGTTTTGAAATTGAGAATGTCATTAGCAAAAGAAAAAAAAAACCACTTAATGCTGACATGCAGAACTGGTAACAGAAAGGCATATCTGATTGAAGCCATCATCAGTTCCTCTCTAATTATGATGACAATACAAGAATGAAACAAGCTTACCTTAGCTCAGGAAATTCTTTGCTATATCCCAGGCAGCTTCCTTTCCTTATTCACTTGAAAAAAGAAAATCCACTTGAATGCAGAAAAATAAGTGCTAGAGAAGTGAGGGATTTAAGGAGCCCTCATACAAGCTGCTGAGCTACTTGTTTTTAACAAACTGCAAAAACCTAGATCCAATAGTAGCTTAGGGTGACTTTCCTCTCCTCATGTATTCTGTGGGCTGAGAATCTGCAAGAATAGACCTGATGAGATGGTGCTGCAAGAGAAAGACAGTAGGGGGACCTTGGCACGGAGTTGGACCAAACTCTAAATATAGCCCAACCCACTTTCCATGCAGTTCTCTTCATACTCTGAAGGCAGATGACCTTGTCAGAAAACTGACCTCCCAGCATGTCACTCTGTACAAAGAGAGGATCTAAGGGAGCAGGACTGCAGCATGAAAAGACAGAAAAGCAATCAGCCATCTGCTCTCAGCAAATTAATGTAGGTATGAGCTCTATTTTTACGGCAGTTGTAACTAATAGAGTCATAATGTGCTTTATTTGATTATTTAGACAAACAAGCCGCATGCCAATCCACAAAAGACATGTACAGATGAGAGATTTTCCTGTAATTGCTAGTATTAAATAAAGAGCACTGACATAGATAAAATGCCTGTCACCTTTCCTCATCTCAAAAACCTTAACGCAGCAGAGTGTGTAGTATTTTCATAAAATCCTCTGTCAGTAAGAAATTATCCTTCCTTTCGCTTGCTTTTATAGTCTTTTTGGAAAAGTTAGATGAATCCACAGATGTATATTCTGGTATCGTATAAATTTGAGATTCTAAGGTAGCTTAAAAGGGCAGCAGAACTTAAATACCAGAGACCAAACTGCAGAAAAATGCCTAGTGTGGCAGAGGAGGAAGTAAGAGAGTAAGAGGTGTAGAAACATAACCCTCATGCCTGCTTTTCAACAGATGTTTTATAATCCATGGAATTTGCCACTCTAAATCTGTGTGGCAACATGTCAGGGTATTTTGTTCTTAACCTGAAGGAGAGTTTGACTTGATATGGGTCAACCTGATACTCTGTCAAATGGAGCCTGATTCCGCGATGTCATAAAAGCTGCTGAATAAAAAAAGCTGCAGAAGTCTGAGCAGCTAAAAATGTCGTTTCTCACATTCTGTGTTAAGACATGTGGGAGATATAGGATAAAAGATAGCTTGCGGTATTGTACTTCAGCAGGATATATTTTTGTTGGTGACATTTATCTAAATGTGTGCTATGTTATATGCATCCATGCAGCTTTCAGTATTCAAAGAGCACCTGAGGAAAGATCAGGACTGTGATAATTACAGAGTAGTTAGGTTTGGAAAGGACCTTAAGATCATCTAGTTCCAACCCCCCTGCCATGGGCAGGAATACCTTCCACTAAACCATGCCACCCAAGGCTATGTCCAACCTGGCCTTGAACACCACCAGTGATGGAGCATTCACAACTTCCC
>JASSUY010023674.1:0-16861 GCA_032466535.1 Forpus xanthops | reverse complement strand
GGTGTCCCTGCCCATGGCAGGGGGTTGGAACTAAATGATCTTAAGGTCCTTTCCAACCCTAACTATTCTATGATTCTAAGATTCTACACATGGCTTGGACACAGCTTTTCTTGTTTTAACTCAAAGAAATGAAATGTCTTTTTGTCTGCACTTAGGAAATAGAGGTTAAAGTACCTTTTAGGAGTGCTGGGATATTAATAATTAAATTGTGTCAGTATGTTTTCATATCCTTGCACAATGAGGGCCATGGAAATGCAATGTTTTTTTTGATAATTGTTCAGATGATGCTTAACTTGGGTTTTTTCCCCCTTTTACTACTACTTTAAGGAGCATTCTGCCTCCCATGACGCCAGGTTGATGTGAAGGGGCAAAAAGATGATGACATTTAGACAGTAAGAGTTTACCCTACACCAAACTGCAATTCCTCCCTCTGACTTACGTGAAGCTTGTGTTATGTGATTTCCTTGGTGTAAAACCCCTTTTTCCTAATGATTTTCTGAAAAGAACAAAGAATTATTGTTTGCAATACAGGAAATTTTGAGGTTTGAGCAGTATATAGAGAGCAACCTGTGTATTTTTTTTTCTGCAGGCTTATTTTTTACCTAATTAGGACTATTTGTAATTTATGATTCTATGCTTTTCTTTTTGTGTATGTGGGAAAAGCCCTATTTCAAACTCCTTTTCCTCTCCATTCCTTCACTTCATACTGCCTCACAAATCTCCCCAAAGGATCTGAAACTCACTCAGGGCAGTCAGCTTCCAAAGCTTTGAAAACATTTACTGGGAATTATATGACAAATATAGTCCAATATGCTGTATAATTTAAATACAAAGCAAGTGTTACCAAGAATGAGAAATGTCAGAACTTCTGGGGTTCAAATTAAGTTAGATGCCAGGACACCCATCTAGTTTGGATTTCAACACCGATACTAGATTCTTACTCAAATTCAGTGTTTTCAAAGAATATACTGTTACAGCTGAATTACTTGCACAGATTAAAGGTATTAATAATTTTCAATGTCCCTGCCTGGCCAAGTAGACAGAATTTGTGAGAGGTCAAACACTTCTGATTATCGAGTAGTTACTGTATGTCTGTCTATAGATTGAAGAACCTAATTTAGACAGCTGTGTCATTTCAAATCTTGGTTACGTTTTGTAAAGTGCCATAGAAGTCTTTTGGATTCAAAGGTGCTTTGTTTTAACAGTACAGTGAGGGAATACCCCTGATGTGAAAGGAGCTCTCCATTTTGACCTCACTCAGTCCTCATCCTCCCAAAGAAACTGCCCGACTGCATCATGTTATATAATTTATCTGTCAATCCTGTCAAAAAGGAGAGCTTATGTTACTTGGAGGGCCTTCATGCCAGTTCCAAAATGAAAAGCAATGTACACTGCCAGTACAGCAATTGCCTGCAGACTTACTGAATTTCTTTCTTCACTCCCACTCACCACCAAAACCAGCTCAGAAAAAAATATATCCCCCAAAATGCTTGTTAGAAGTTAGCAGAACTGCAAGTGATAAAATACTGACTTTTTTTTTTTTCCTGAGGGGAGGAAACAAGCAAAATTATATATTAAACATTATTAATGGGCTATCTTATGTATAGAGCGAGCCCCAGTGAACTGTTAAACATGTAGGCACAGGGATCCATAAAAATGTATAGGTTGAGTCAGTTCAAGCCCACATGTTCCAGTACCTCACCAAGTTCTCTTTATCTTTGCTTGCTCTAAAGGTTGATCCCATAGAGATGGCCTTCCTATCTTTCAGCTCCTCTACCTGTTAACTCTACACTATGAGAGAAATAAATGGGTGATGTGATATGTTCCTGCCCATGGCAGGGAATTGGAACTAGATGATATTAAGGTCTTTTCCAACCCTAACTATTCTATGATTCTATGATATGAAAGCATATCTATCAGCTGGCAGGATTCACCTATTTAAATGTACAGGATGGGAAGGAGGCCTCAAGTCCAGGCTTGAAAGGAATGTCCAAAGAAACAAGACACAGTGAGTAGAGGAAAAACTTCAGGAAAATATTCAAAGACAGGGTGAACTGTGCTATGGAAGAAAGAGAAAAAAAAGAATCTGTTAAATAAGATGAATTTCAATAAGAAGAATCAAAAGTGCTAGGCAAAGTTAGGAGGAAATTAGAGCAGAGATACAAAGTAAATATTCCATGCCATGAATATGGGGAAGAAGTGTTAAATTTGCTTCGATGTATGGGACTCATCAGCCAATTATGTGATTTCTGTCAGCTGCAGTTAGTGATGATAATGGGAATGGAAGAGCTGCATAAAGTATGATGGGGAAAGCACAAGGATAAAATAAGCACTGGTGCTTGTCTCTTAATTTTATCTGTTTTCTGTGTGTTGGCTCATTAGGAATCCCTCCTGCCTGCCAAGAGAGAAACCATTTTGGTTTTGCATAGTTGCAGCCATTTGGGGGAAAAGAGATAGAGTATCCTCTCTGAAAACTTTTCTCTCTAATGTAAGATAAGATATTTTGGGAGCACGGTGCTGTTTGCATGGAGATATTCCAGTTGAGGAGTTGAATGGCAGAAACAGAAATAGAATAATAAGCTTGAGGAAAGTAGTCTGATTGGCAGCTTATTGGAGGTTTTGGTTAGTAGTTATAACAATCCAAAGGCTTCTAGTACCACAAGCGTCTTTCTTTTTGGTTTACTTGTGATGAGAGAAGAATGACAGTAAAGATCCCATTTTAAATTTCCAACATGCTTGTATTTTTTCTGCTGGGTTAGGAATGGTGATTTATTAAGTGACACCAATGCAGGCTTGTCACTGGGGGAACGGCACAGTGCAGCTCTTGCTGTCTATCGGACAAAGGCTCCAAGCTATAATTTGCATAGGAACTCTTATGCAAAATGCCACAAACAAATAACACGATGTGGGGGTGGCTGAGAGCAAGAAGTTGCCACAGCCCAAACTTCCCAGAGCTAGAAGGGAAGTCTGGCTGAACAATCCTTCATTTAAACAAGGGAGAGAATGCTTCTCATTCTGGGGCAGGCTGCCGGGAACCCTAGGAATCAATTAATTATTGTTAGATTGATCTAAAATGAGGATCAAAAAATCACAGAGCACTATAGGTGTCTTGTGTGTCTTGGTGCTGTCAAATGGCCTAGAATATGGAACCAGAAAGGTAGCTGTTGTGTTAGTCAGGAGTTTCCAACCCCAGACCTGCTTTTCAGAACCTTCCACAAGCCCCCTTCCGGATGCATCTGTCTAACTGGTGGATGGAGAAGGTACAAAGTTCACTGAAGAATTAGAGCCTTAAGCCTATTCTTTACACCCACCTGATCTGCCCATACAAATTTTAGTAAATAGCTGTGTGTGAACAGGGCTTGGACGATCTAAAGCATTCATGGAGCGAAGTATGTACTCAAAAGAACAGAGGTGTGACCATTGCATATGAGGGTGTACACATGCCAGCCTGAAGTTACCTGATAAAGAAACTAGTAGCAACAAAGATGCTGTGTTACAGGACTCAGTTCAGATGAAGGATTTCAGGAAGGTCTGAGCCCACAGTGAAACTCAAACCACGTTTGACGGTCGTTCCCTTATAATCGACATTTAAGTGCTTTATTCAAAGCAAGCCAGTTTTCTCTGCTGACTTACACTTGCAGTTTCACTTGCAGCGCATATTTAATCTGTGTGCTTAAAATACACGAAACTGTACGATTGCCCTGTAAATATCAAGAGGGATGTGCTATTGCTGGTACAGCAATATTGTCCTCACCACACTGTGCATTCCCAAAACTGTCTGGCTTTCAAGTGAACAGCATAGCTAACTGTACTTTTACATCTGGCATCAAGTCTGTGGGAGGTTTGCTGCAATGTTTACTCAGATCATCAAGACATAGTGTATAGTGTTCATTTTTAGTTTTAGTTTTCAACTATTATTCTATTGATAAAGAAAGAAACCAGCAGGAGATGTGTTAGTTAAAACAGGAGGTTGTGTTAGTTTAACAGGCAGAAATATGTAAGAACAGCCAGTATTCAAGCACATTCCTCCATCCAGGCAGTGGGATCACAGTAATTGGGGAATGACTTTGGTGACTGTTACACCATTTGTCACCAGTAGTGTCCCTGTGTGACCCTACAGGATGAATTAGTAATAGAAAATCCTCCTTTCACTTGCAGGTGCCTACATCCAAATTTAAACCTTTGATGCCTTCCAGAACTGCAATCTAACCCTTGAGACTTCTGAATTCCCCACATGGCTACATTCCCACTGTCGTGTTTGCAGGCTGAGCTTTGCAAGAGCTGACTATGTTCTTTCTCCTGGAGTCCATCCTGCATGGTGGGCAGTCTCTGAGTGTATTTGTGAGACCTGGCACAGCAGGAAAACAAACAAAAATGACAGAGGGATGTCTGCTGATAGCCTGAAGCCATGCCTGAGACATGCAGTGGCAGGGTTATGTTTCTCTAATTTCTGATTCAGAGCAAGGATTTGAACCTCAGCATCTCACCTCTCAAGAAAACACCAGGATGACTTCTCCTTCTCCTGTTTTGACACTTCCTGAATGATTTTTGGAGCAGGTCTGCCCCAGCAAGCTTGAGATTCGTTCCATTATAATCAACATTTAAGTGCTCTATTCAAAGCAAACCTGCTATTTCAAAGAAAAAAGAAGCAGACTATTGATTGAGAAGCCAGAAACACAAACACAAATATATTCTATACCTTGTATACAAAACAGTGCAGTTTATGGGTAGGTTTTGGTTTAACCAGAACTCCGGCAGTGTAAACAGAGTGACAGAGTAGATTTATTTTGACTGAGGTATCAGCTACTGATATCTGAGACATATGAGATATCTGCAATAGGAATCATTCTTAGCATAGCTATGCTAATTGCTAACCTCAGGTGGTTGGCTCAAAGGGTGGCTTTCTTCTCCTATTTGTTTGGACAATTTACACAGTATTGCAGAATTTTTCTTATATATCCAGAGGCTGATGCTGGCCATGTATGA
Organism: Forpus xanthops; assembly: GCA_032466535.1. Lineage (NCBI taxonomy): Eukaryota > Metazoa > Chordata > Aves > Psittaciformes > Psittacidae > Forpus > Forpus xanthops. The sequence continues at coordinate 11,875 of JASSUY010023674.1, read as the reverse complement.
TATGTGGGCTTCAAATATATATATGTTTACCTACATTATTATTTTAGCTGCTCTGGCATGTTTTATCTGTTAAGCTACTACTTGCTTTTGTGAAAACTCTGCTTCCAGAGCATTCTGCTGGAAGACTGAAAAAGCAAATCATAGAAATCAATAAATTTCTCAGTCAGTATTGTACTTATTGCAGTGTCAAATGTAAAACTAGTTGCTGACAATTTGGTATTAATTAAACACACTGCAGTTACCTCAGTCAAATTTCTATTCCAGTATAAACAGACTCTACGAGGTTAGATAATAAAACAACATTTGTCATGTAATTCTGATATAGCTTCTGTTCTGCTGCATCTGGGATTGTGTGTTCACAGCAGTTTATCAGTCCAATTAGATTGTCCACAACCAGGCCCAGATCTGTACTCAGACTTCTTAAGCAGTTTTAGGCCTGTGTCCATCTCACTTGGCCTTTCTGTGCCAGCTCAGAAGAACCACCACTCATTTAGAATCATAGAATCATAGAATAGTTAGGATTGGAAAGGACCTTAAAATCATCTAATTCTAACTCCCCTGCCATGGGCAGGGACATCTCCCTCTAAACCATGTCACCCAAGGCTCTGTCTAACCTGGGATTGAACACTGCCAGCAATGGAGCATTCACAACTTCCCTGGGCAACCCATTCCAGTGCCTCACCACCTTTACAGTAAAGAATTTCTTCCTCAGATCCAATCTAAGCTTCCCCTGTTTTAAGTTTGAACCCATTACCCCTCATCCTATCACTACAGTCCCTCATGAATAGTTCATCTCCAGCATCCCTGTAGGCCCCCTTCAGATACTGGAAGGCTGCTTTGAGGTCTCCACACAGCCTTCTCTTCTCCAGGCTGAACAGACCCAACTCTGGACTTGTTCCAGCAGCCCCGTGTCCCTTGTATGTTAAGGACACCAGAACTGCACACAATACTCCAAGTAAGGTCTCACGAGGGCAGAGGGGCAGGATCACCTCCTTCGACCTGCCAGCCATACTCCTATGGATGCAGCCCAGGATACTGTTGGCTGTCTGGGCTGCAAGAGCACACTGCCTGCTCATGTTAAGCTTCTCATCAACCAACACCCCTAAGTCCTTCTCCTCAGGGCTGCTCTTAATCTCTTCTCTGCCCAACCTGTAGCCCTGCCTGGGATTGCTCAGACCCACATGTAGGACCTTGCACTTGTCATGGTTAAACTTCATCAGGTTGGCATCAGCCCACCTCACAAGCTTGTCAAGGTCCCCCAGGATGCCATTCCCTCCCTCCAGGATATCAACTGAACCACAGAATTTGGTGTCATCAGCAAACTTGCTGAGGGCACACTCAATCCCCCTATCCATGTCACTGACAAAGATGTTGAAGAAGACCAGTCCCAACACCGATCCCTGAGGAGCACAACTTGTTACTGGTCTCCAGCTGGACATTGGGCCATTGAGCACAGCTTTTTGTGTGTGACCATCCAGCCAGTTCTTTATGCACAAGTGGTCCACCTATCAAATTGTTGTCTCTCCAGTTTTGGGACAAGGATGTCATGTGGGACAGTGTCAAATGCTTTGCACAAGACCAGGTAGATGGCATCAACTGCTCTACCGCTGTCCATCAGTTCTGTAGCCCCATTGTAGAAGGTCACCAGACTGGTCAGGCAGGATTTCCCCTTAGTGAAGCCATGCTGGCTGAAACCAAGCACCTTGTTTTTCATGTGCCTCAGCATGCCTTCCAGGAGAATCTGCTCCAAAATTTTGCCAGGCACAGATGTGAGACTGACTGGGTTGTAGTTCCCTGGGTCATAACCCTTTGTGAAAATGGGGTTATATTTCCCTTTTTCCACTCATTGGGAACTTTACCTGACAGCCATGGTTTCTCAGGTATGATGGACAGTGGCTTAGCAACTTCATTTGCCAGCTCCTTCAGGAACCGTGGATGGACCTCATCAGGTCCCATAGATTTGTGCACGTTAAGGTTCTTGAGATGGTCTCAAACCAGATCCTGTCCTCCAGTGGGCCTAGGGTCTACATTCTCACAGTCCCTGCATCTGCCTTCCAAAACTTGGGTGGTGTGGTCAGAGCATTTGTTGGTGAAGACTGAGGCAAGGAAGTCGTTAAGAACCTCATCCTTCTCCAAATCCAAGGTAACCATTTCTCCTGATGGCTTCTGAAGAGGGCCTACATTGTCCCTAGTCTGTCTTCTATTTGCTACATACTTAGAGAATCCCTTAATGTTATCTTTCACATCCCTAGCCACGTTTCATTCTAAGTGGGCCTTAGCTTTCACTACCTGGTCCCTAGCTTCCCCAGCATCCCTGTATTCTTCCCAGGTTGCCTGTCCTTGCTTCACCTCTTGTAGTTTGTGATTCTTGAATATCCACCAACAGTTTTGGGCCCCCCTGCCCTCTAGAGCTATATCACATGGAACCTTACTGAGCAGGTTCCTGAAGAGGCCAAAGTCTGCTCTCTTGAAGTCCAGGGCAGTGAGCTTGCTGCACGCCCTTCTTACTGTCCTGAGGATCTTGAATTTGACCATCTCATGATTGCTGCAACCAAGGCTGTCCTGGAGCGTCACATTTCCAACTGGCCCTTTCCTGTTGGTAAGGATGAGGTCAAGCATGGCACCTCTCCTTTTCAGCTCCTCTATTACTTGCAGAAGGAAGATGACTTCCACAAAATTGAGGAACCTCCTGTTTTGCTTGTGCTGGGCTGTACCATCCCTCCAACAGATATCAGGGTGGTTGAAGTCCCCCGTGAGAACAAGAGCCATATGTTTTATTCTGCCAGTGCATGGCTGAGTTCTTTAATACTTATTTAAGTCTTCCAGTACCTAAGGAGCATGGTTTATAGGTTTTTCTGCTGATCAACAGAAGATAGGCATCGTTTAAGACTGCAGCTACTTACATACTGTGGTTCATTCTTTTGGCTCCAGCAAGGGCTTCTCAGCCCTTGGGGTATTGTTGAAATCACAGTTTCTCTGCACTATGTTCTAATTTAATTTTACTCTGAAGAATGGTGACCTTAAATTTGGACTTTTTTCTGCTTGTGGCTTAGCTCTATCTTACTTTAAGGACAGATATGAGCCAAATTTTTGTTCCAGAAAAAGGTATGATACACCTTTCCAAAATGTGCAATGGACAAAAGCTGTCATTCAGCTCCCATCATGATTAGCAGGGTATAGAGCCCAAACAAAACAGGGTTCTAATGTGGTTTATGCATTTTTTAAAATTAAAAGCTGTATTTTGGGCTCTCAAGTTTTGGAAATGTGTCCTTGGGTGTATCTGTGCAGTTCTTCTCACAAAAAAGGATGTAAGCAATTTTCTTGCCCTTTCCCTGGAAACCTTTTTTTCTGGGCTCAGGTATTTGTCACAACATGTAAAGGGCTGGCATCCTGAGTGCAATGAGGTCATATACCCGCTTCCTGTTAGTGTCCCTATGTACTGGTCCTTTGCTGTAGGATTAGCTACAGATCCAGGCTTTCTTCTGAGCTGGGCTAAAGGAGGTCACAGTGTTTCGGAAAGAATGCTTGTGTGTTCTCTTTTGATTTGCTTTCCTGAGCTTTGTTTGTTAGATATATAAGACAAGGGGTAATCAATGATGTGACAATAGAAAAGTATAATATTGTGCAGACTATGAAAGTGTCTTGAACATATGCTTTTATATTAATGGATGCAATTTCACTTCTAAAACTCATTGTAGATTAACTACACAAGTCGTAGGATTTTATCTAGACATTCTTAACTGTCCAAAAAACTTTTTAAACTCACCTCCTTATTAGCATTTGGAAGAGATACTTCTTGTGTACTCCAACAAATATTGCAATCACTTTATTGCTATATAGATATGCTAAAGAAAGCATGTGCTTAGCCTCACAACCTTTAACATTTAGCCTTTATTAACACTAACTAGTAAAGGTCTCTAAATGGTACTTGGAAGACTTCTCCAAAGCCAGTTACCAAATCAGAAGGTTATTCAGAAAAGATGTTCATAAAATGAATCATAGAATGGTTTGTGCTGGAAAGGACCTTAAAGCTCATCCAGTACCAATCCTCCAATGCTACAGGCTGGGACACCTTCCACTAGAGCAGGTTGCTCAAAGCCCCATCCAACCTGGCCTTGGGCACTGCCAGGGATGGGGCAGCCACAGCTTCTCTGAGCAACCTGTGCCAGCCCCTCACCACCCTCACAATGAAGAATTTCTTCCATGTGTCTATTCAACAGAAACAGCATGAAAACAAGGTAGATATCTTGAAGAAACATTCTTAAAACAGATGTCTAAAAGAGACATCCTTTAGAAAGGGCATCCTTGACCTTAGGAATGTCTTTTAAAAAAATTATCCTAAATATTTTCTCTATCATCTGATTTATAGGTTTTAAAGAAACAGAGGAAGTGCAAAGGAGAAATAAAAACTAAACATATGTTTAAAACAGAATATACCATTAATGCATAATTCAATATATAAAGAGATAAATACAACCAAACATAAAAATATATTTAGATAAACGGAGCTTATAAGAAGATGGGGTGAACAGAGAAAAAACAAGGTGCAATGGTCACAGCTTGTGAAGAGGAGAATTCTTTCTGAGTATATGGAATAAATTTTCACTATGAAGTTGGATAAGCACTGGAATAGGGCACCCAGAGGGGCTGTGCAATCTCAAAACTCAGCTGGAGAAGGCCCTCAGCAATCTGACCTCACTCTGAAGTTAGCTCTGCTTTGAGCAAGACAGATGATATTTCGAGGATCCTTCCAAGCTCAGTTACTCTATGATCTTGTGCTGGTGGGTTTGTATGTTTATCAGAGATAAAGCAGTACTTGTGTACAGGTTAGGGCACAAGATGTAAAATCTATGTATGAGGATGTAAAAACTTACATAAAAAACAATTCACATTTCATCTTTGTATTACACATGTCCTTGTAAAGCCATTTTTCTGAGGCCATATTAGAGCGAATTTCAACTCATATATGCATGTTGCAAACCTCTACTCTATGGTTAGGGTGCAATGAAAAGTGCTGCAAACCAGAAAGCCTGAACTGGTTTGGTATACATTAGTTTTTTCAGTAATTTTCTGATATAAGTTGTGGCAAGCTGAAATCACCATTCTCCAAGAGAAGTGAATTATCTGCAGCTGACAAGATGGAATTTGAGCTTCACCTTCAGAATGGGATATCCACAAATGAGCACACTGGCTCTTGCATACTCCAAAAGAAATACGGTGTCCATCAATGGCAGGCAGGAACTGGTTGTCTTGTGCCAGTCCAAATGGGGGGAGGAGGATACATGTCATTTCGGGTGTTATCTTTCTCAGTACTTTTTCTGTGCTCCTTTTTCTTTTTCCTACAGAAAAAAACCTTGAAATTAAGCTCAAGAGAGCTATGAAAGTTATTTTAGAGATGTTACTCCTTCTTTCCATTTGCTTCTCTGGGCTCTTAATGAGAACCTCCAGCTTTAATGAATTTTTTCTTCTCCAGGCAAAATGCTTATGGATACTGCTGGAAGTGTTGCATGAGTAAAGCATGCAAGAAACTAGGAGCTGGATTTTGTTTCAGGGAGGAATGAGAGTTAGAAGGAAGATAGTCTTTCATCTCCTACTCAATATGAAAGAGAATTTAGTTGGATTTGCTTCTAGTCACAGTCTCTTAGTAATTGCAGTCTTCCTCCATAAGGCTTTGGGTATTTTTGCTGAGACAAGACCTTTTTTAAAATTAGCCTAGTTTGAAATCTCTGTAGACAGAAGAATTCAAGATAGTGAATTCACTGGCTTACACAGATGATAACTTTTAAAGAACATTGTAGCTTAACATTAAAATCAGAATGATTACTTTAGTCAATTTATTTCTTCAAACCATAGAGAATTTTACAAGGTTTTGAGGGATTTTTGTGCACTTTGGGTGTTGCAGAAATACCAGGTGGCTAGGTAGTGTTTGAAGGGAAGCTACTTGAGCATCTAAAAGGTGCATGGGAGCTCATGTTTTTTACAGGATTGCCAAATCATCCAGGTTGGCAGAGACCTTGGGAAGTCCCCCTCTTGCTAAAAGCAGGATCAGAAGAGTCCAGACCAGGTTGCTCAAGACATTGTCCAAGGAAGGCAAGTCCACAACTTGGACCTGTGATCTGGTGATTATTCATCCTCACAAGGAAAACTACTCTTTTCTAGCCAGTGTGAGCCTCTCCTATTTCAATTAATGACCACTGTCTCCCATTCTTCTGCCCAAAACCTCCATAAGGATCTTGGCTCCATCTGCTCAGTAACCTCGTCATAGGTATGAGAAGGAGCTGCTAGGCCTCCCCCAAATCCCATTGTCCTGGTTTTTACTAGGATAGAGTTAATTCTTTCTCTAGTAGCTGGTACAGTGATGTGTTTTGGCTTCAGTGTAAGAACAATGCTGATAGCACAATGACGTTTTAGTTGTTGCTCAGTAGCACTTACCCTGATCAAGGACTGTTCAGTCTCTCATGCACTGCCAGTGAGGAGCAGTACAAGAAGCCAGAAAGGACACCTGACCCAAACTGGACAAAGGGGTATTCCATGCCACAGCACACTATGTCCAGTATAAAAACTGGGGAGTCACCCAGAAGGGGTTGATCGCTGCTCAGATGAGGCTGGGTATTGGTCAGCAGCTAGTGAACACTCGTAGTGTGCATCACTTGGGAGTGTTTATTTATTTTATTCTTCTCTCTGTTTCCTATTATTATATTTTAATTTATTTCAATTTTAAGCTGTTCTTTATCTCAACCTGTGGTTTTCTTACCTTTTTTTCTGACTCTCTTCCTCATCCTACTGCAGATGGGGGGGAAGAGAGCAAGCGTCTGAGTGGTTCTTAGTTACTGTCTGAGGTTAAACTACAGCACTCCTCTTCCTTGGAGTGAAAAAGCCCAGGCCCCTCAGCTTTCGCTCACATGGTTAGTACTCCAACCACCAAACATGGTGGCTCTTAATTGGTCTTGCTCTGGTTTTGGGAGACCCGAAACTGGGTATAATGTTCCATTATTGTAATTTATTATTTAGGTCACTTTTCAAAGAATTAATGAATTACATGTATTTTAAGAATTTAAAGGAGGTAAAGATTATCTTGGAAATAAAGAGTTGGAAGCTGGATTGTATATATTTTTTTTCTTTTTTAAGTTTCGATGTAAAGCTTGTCAGGGTCACTCATTTCTTCTACTGAAAATAAAGACATATCTCTTCTACTGCAGTGTAAAGACTTACATATTATTGCTGAAACTGGCCTTAGGGAAGATCATGATTTCAGTGTAAAGGAGATGAGTTGCTCAGCTACAGGAATAAGGAGAAATCTCTTTTAAAATAAACTTTGGTGTTGTTCATTCTCTGCTATGTGATGAAGTTAGGATACTTACAGATCACATCATATGGAGCCCAATAAAGGATGGAAAGGTTCAATTACTTTATATTGCAAAAGCAGCAGTACTTTGGCTTTAATGCAGCCAGCATGTATAAGGTAAGGTCTTTTACAGTGAGTGAAACCTCTGTGGAGCATAACACATAAAACTGAATTTTCAATGAACAGAACTCTAGTTCTATAAAATATTATGACTTTTGAACAGTGTAATGAATCATCTCAGCACTGCTCAAGTACATTAATTTGGTTGCTGAGACTTTTGAATAAACTATGTAAAATGCACCTCTTCTGAGCTATCCCCACAGCTAAAGCTGTTGCCCAGAATGTCATCATCTGGTATTTCAATCATTGCCACATCATCTTCTTGGGCCTTGACTAATGCTTTCTATGACCATGTTCAATGAACACACTATTGCTCAGGCAATTTTCCCAGTTTCTCACTTTGACAAAGTCTCCCCTAGAATGCACGGTGTTCATTAGTGCCCTAGTGCTGCATGGCAGTATACATGCTGTGCCGTGCCTGCAGTGAATTCCTCTTTGTTAATTTCAGGGGGACTACAGGCACAAGGCCTACCACATCATATGGAACCCATGCCAGTGCTTTTTCCCTGTCCATTTTTTAACCTCTCAAGTCCCTTCACTCTTTCCCTTGTGACTGTAAATATATTCTGGGCTCTGCAGACTCCAATTTGTCTTCTGAGCTAGTGGCACCATTCTTCCCAAGGTTTTTCATGACTATTTCTTAATTATATATCCCAAAAATTACTTTAATTCTTGATTTATTGACCATCCTAAAAAGTTACCTATGTGCTCGAATTCTTGTTCTACATTAGTTCAGGGGACTGGAGCACCTCCTGTATGAAGATAAGATGAGAGAGTTGGGGCTGTTGAGCCTGGAGAAGAGAGGGCTGCGTGGAGACCTCATAGCAGCCTTCCAGTATCTGAAGGGGGCCTATAGGGATGCTGGGGAGGGACTCTTCATGGGGGACTGTAGTGATAGGACAAGAGGTAATGGTTTAAAACTTAAAGAGGGGAAGTTTAGATTGAATATGAGGAAGAAATTCTTTACTGTAAGGGTGGTGAGGCAGTGGAATGAATTGCCCAGGGAAGTTGTGAATGCTCCATTGCCGGTGGTGTTCAAGGCCGGGTTGGACATAGCCTTAGGTGACATGGTTTAGTGGGCTGTGTCCCTGCCCACTGCAGGGGAGTTGGAACTAGATGATCTTAAGGTCCTTTCCAACCCTAACTATTCTATGATTCTGTGATTAGTTCTTGTTCTCTTCAGCATTTTTTTCCTCTTATCATTCCTTCAGAAGCTCACCCAAAAGGGATGCTCTGGTGATCCTTACCCACTTTCCAGCTGCCTGCCAGGGTCTGACAGGTCTATGTTCTCTGCTATTTCCTCCTTCTTCCTTCTACCTCTGGGTAGCCTTCTCTGAAAACACAAGTTCAGATATTATTTCTGTAATGGCGACTAATCATCTGAGACCCACCCGCAGATTTAAGAGCCAAAATATATCTAATCTATATTGACAAGAAGATTCTTTCCATGCTACCTATTTTAAAATATGAATTTTCCATCCACTGTGCTGTCAAAACTGTGATTCAGATTCTTACTGCCAATGATCTTGCTTTCTGCAACATTATATTCTGTGAATGTAAATCCAGTTTAACTTGCTGTCTAGCTTTGTGTTCTTTGCCATTAACTTTGACTGTAATACCTTTTTCTTACATGCTTCCACTGCTTCTTCCTCATAATAGGAAGCAAAAGCAGCTTGTCTTCTTTTTGAAAGCACTTCTTGCCTATCATACCTCATGCAGTATTGAAAGCTCACCTCTAATCACCATTTGATCCAGGATACATGTGTCCACCAAATCTGCATCTTTCATACAAGTGCTTTCATACTGTCTCCTTAACAGTCCAACATGCTTGGAAAGATCTCTTGATAAATACTTTTAAAATAAATAAATAGTTATATTGCTTTAAAGCTGTCATAGCTGTGTTTCCTACCAAAGTGTTGAAAATGCCATTCCAGCTTGGACACCTGCCTGTTACACATCAACAGTGTCTCACTGTCTGCAGATGTTCCCTGTCTGCTGTCCTTTGATGGGTATTCTAACCTGAATACTGAAATCCCAGGAGCTCCTGAGACGTTGACTGCAGGCTTCCTCCTCAGAGCTGCCTTCTACCTGGGCTAGTGCTGAAACTTACTCTTGGTCTTAGAATCTAGGACTTTCTCTTGGAGTACATTCCTTGTATTTACTTTTCCAGGCCTTGGAGCCCAGGTGGGAGAAGGGTGACAGGCTTCCTCCTTAAGAAATGGAGCAATGTCTGAGTCTTGTTCCCCTGAAAGCCAGCACTACTTGTTGAAGGGCTTAAGACAACATCAGTGTCAGCAGGGCGCCTTTCTGAAAGTCCATGTATATTTCTGTGCATTTCAGACACATCCAGAAACGGAGTTGTGTTCATGGGGAGGTCTTGATATCACTGTTTGTAAACAAAGGACTCTAAGACACATCTCCGGGTAACTGTTGTAGACTCAAAGCCCCACAAGTACAGCTTTGTAGTCCTGAGAACTGTAAAGGAGATAACTTCCTGGAGTACTCACAAAGGTGTTGCTAACCCCTCTGATTTCCTTCTCTTCTTGTAGTCTGATGTCTCCTTTGCACTGTAGCTTGGGGGGATCTCTTGGGTGGTTGTACACTTTCATTTCTGCATCAGAAAATTGTAACCATGTGCTCTAAAGACAGCGTCAGTGCAAAAAGTGTCAGTCACAGGTGCCTGTGGCACACAACCTGTCATGTGAAGTTAGAGTGGATACGGGGACTGCACATCTTGGAGAACTCTGGTTGCCAGTGAACATTGTCCACTAAAATAATTTATGGCCTCTCTTGCAACAAGATGTATTATAAAGTTTCACTGTGTAAGTAAATGGGGGGAAGTAAAGACCACAAACCGCATTTAGACATGCTTTCGTTTTTGCACTCTTTCCCATAGCATCCACTCCAAATCCACTCAGAGACCACTGACACTGAGCTAGGCTGACCTTGGCTGACCTAATTCTTAGGTCTGTGTTAATTATTTGACAGGTCACATCTCTGAAATTCGTAGGTTATGACAACACCAAGAAGCACAGGTGCTTTGTGTAGCACAGTGGGATCTCCTACACTGTAACCTCATCATGATAGTTACAATAAATAAAGACATCAGAATGCTGTAATGTGACTTACAAAATGTTTACATTTCATATTAGCAATTAAACCTGTATAATACTACTATTGTACAGTAAGTGTAAAACGGGGTAGACAATGTGTCTGAGAACTTGGGAAACTCAGGACTAAGCTTTAATGCTGTCTCATACATCCTTTTTGATTTCAGGGGAGTTATTTAGTTTCTTTGTAACTCAGTCTTCTGTCTGGAAACTGAGGGTACTGATGCTTCTGTGCTCCAGAGGGATATTATACTAATAAATACAGTCAAAATTTCTGGAGTCTCAGGATGGGATAGTAAACACCATCAGTCAGACTTCATTTATCTGTGGTCAGATTGTCTGGGCCATGGACGAAAAGCCAGCTGGGGTCTAACATGATTTATTAGCTTGGGCACAGTGCCATGTGAACAGTTATGCTCCTTCTAGAGCCAGCTCTGTTCTGGAAAGCATATATCTGCTTTGGTAAGAACCTAGCTGGCTCCATCCTGAGGCAGCTCAGGTACTTCGGCACCACATGCCCACCACCAAAATTGTCGGGGGGTGGAAAGGAGCACAAACACCCAGCTCAGAGCCAGTCTGGATCCAGCTGGGTTTATGAAACCTGCAGGCTGTGTCAGACCCGGGCTGCCTCCCCAGCTTCTCCACCTTCTCCGTGGTGTTCCCCGTCTTCCAGGGCTCATTATGCCCAGTACAAAAACAAGGAGACAAGGTTGGTTGATACCAGCAGTGCTGGGGTACAAGCTGTGAGTGAGGAGCAGAGAAATCAGATAGCTCTGAGGGGTCAGTGTAGTAGATGCTATGAGAATTAACAGGCCCTCCTGCATCAGAGCTGAGTTCACCTAGAACTTCTTGGGTGGACACTTGTTTCATCCTCTCTTCTGTGCATTATTGGGAGTCCTGCTTTACCAGCTTTATGGTACCTTTGCCAAGCAGAGATGTGGCTAGAAACAGCTAAAAATCACTTACTAAAGTTGTACTTTAGGAATTCAAGAGCCATGTTCCCAGGACAATGAAAGTGGCACTTCATTTAGAAAGTATGAGCTCAGATTTTAAGTCACAAGAATAGAAGGGGAAAATAAATGGATAAAGGTCTTAAAGCCAGGGAGGAAAGAAGGAAACAGAGTTAATTACCAGACACTGCGGGAAGAAAAATAACAAAAGGAATACAAAGTCTAGAGAGCAGCGCTGGGGACAAGGCTTCCCGAGGTATGAGCAGTGCAGGGAAGCGGCGAGGAGGCTTTGCGGGAGCGGGGGAAGCCGCCGAGCGAGGCAAAAGCCTCAGCGGCTGCCGGGGCAGGGG
>JASSUY010023673.1:0-33713 GCA_032466535.1 Forpus xanthops | reverse complement strand
CACTGGTGTTATCAGCACTGTTCCCAAGCCGAAAATCCAAAACACAGTGCTCACCAGCTACTACTTAAAGGGGAAAAATGACTGCTGCTGCTGAGCCCATGACACCCCTTAATTCACTGATATAATTATGCTTCGTCATAAGTTTAAATTTTTGCTACCTTTCAGAATTATCTTTTAGTTTTTATAATGGCATCTGAGGTTACAGAATTTAGGATGCAAGCAAGACACTGACCCAGGAGTCCCCCAGCATTTTGAGTGCACATGGATTCATTCTTACATGTAAATCATCATGTAGTAGAAACTGAAGGAAAATTTCTAAGTGGAGAGTCTTTCACCAAACTCTCCATCAGTGCCAGTCCGTTCCATTGCCAAATCAGTGCAATGGATGGGAGCAATCAGTGCTCACTGACCATACTCCTTTGTATTTTCTGACCTTTCAAGGAAATTACGCTTTTAAAGCATTTCTGCCTTGACTCCCAAACCCACCAGTTTAGGAGTGATTTAATATAACTGAAATGTACAACTAGAATGTTTTTTAGCTGTTAGTGTGGTGACTTGAACTAAAATGATACAGAGACTTTTGTTTTGACTTGGTTGTTTTGATGTATTTTTCAAAGCATCCGTCAAAATGGGTTGAAGAGCATGCCATTTACTTCCTGCATAGATTTGTGTGAAAGACTGATGTCACATCCTACAGATTTTCTTCCTCATTGCACATTTAAGGCTTGCTGTCATTGGAAAGTTGAGTTGAAGTGTTATCTTGAAGCCTGCTACTGTTGAATCTCACTCCATGAACAGCCTAGACTAGGGTGAATGGTGTTGCCGTGTTGTCTGCGCAGAAATAAACCTTATACGAACCTCACAAGGACTGTGACTGCCTGGTACTGTGCTGAATGGCTCGCAGTCTTTCGTCTTGTCCACTGATTATAATCATACTGCAGTTTGAGCACTGTGCTTCTCTGAAAGTCTGGGGTAGGCAATATTCTTGGGTTTTTTTAATGAATGGCAGTATGCATTCAAACTAAACTTCTGAACAGTCCTTAAAAGTTGTTATAGCTTTATTTAACTCTGTTGCTTGGCTGCGGCAATGGATAATATTTCCTGTTCAGTCAACAAGAGACTACAAAAATATTTATGTCTCTTACAGTTTCTTTTAATTTTTTTTTAGAAAACCATGTTTCAGTGGTCCTGCAAGTGAGACTTGATAGAGGAGAAAATACCCCAGGTGGTATAGAAATCTGATGTCTTTATTCCTGATTTTTGTCTTCTCTTTGATATGTATCACAAACACCATTTTTTCTCCTTTAGAAATTAGGATACTGTCTTTAAACAAGATGCAAATAATGGATTTTAAATACCAGTGGCTTACATGCCAAGTATCATATTAGAGTTAAGGCAGGGAATCCAAATACACTGTCATAAAATCTCTACTTCAGCATAACAAAAGCGTAGATTAAAATAAGTGCTGATGCTAGTGATCAGTCTAGTGTGTGGCATTCTAGCTTGAGTAGTGCTCTTGTAGATGATGGTGAGCATACTGTTATGAGATCTGTATCCTTGTTTGTTGTGATTTTGGTGTAGATACTGAGGTGTGTGATTCATCACCACCCATACTATTGCAGGGAAGTTCAGATGAGATGTGCGAGACTGCTTAGCTGGTGCAAGTTTTGTCTCTTTTGCACTTCACTTGCTCATTTTCCTTATGTAAGGAGAAAAGTAGGGTACACGATAAGGAAAGCCGTTCTGAAAGATTGTAATAGGGAAAGCTTCAGTTTCACAATACAAATATTATACTTTTTCAATCCCACCTGCTCTTAAGTACTATTTAAGCAGGTCAGATAATGCTTTAGGTATGTTTTTGTTGCATTATCTAGAGGAAGTTCTGTGGCTTTGGTTTGCTTTGCCATTGAGAATGAGAAAACAGCCTGTAAGAGTTTTAGTGTAGAAGTGCTTTTGCTGATGGATTTAAAAAAGGTCATTTATGTGTTTTATGAATAAAAAAAAACAGTCTATGAAAAGTGTTTGTTGAATTTCTCATTGCAACTGCTAACCCTTTGTCCTTGTAAATAATACTGCACTTGGAGAGTAGGAATGAAATTGATGTGCCTAAACATTGTGTAATTTTAGGCACTGTGGTTAACTCTTGTCCAGTGTCCCTGTGCTGCTTCACAGTGGGTACAGTACTCCCTGGTGGTTTGTCTGTCATCTGCCTGCACAGCATCAGTCTGTGAGCTTGCCTAAGGATAGCAAATGGGGCTGTGTTCCCTGGCATAGGTGCTTGAATCTACCCTAAGTTAAGAGTGTTTGTGGATTTTTTTGTCATTATACAAGCAGTGATGTATATGAAGGTATTTTGCTTCAAGCTGTCTGGATTTCAGGCCAGGTGATACAGTAAATCTTAGCTTCTTTCTCAGTTCCTCTGTGAATTTATATCTGTTACTTTTTAGTTGCTTTTCAGCTGTCCTAGTTTTATGCAGTTGGCCTGAGAGTCAAAGCATTCCCGTTTGGAAGTAAATGTCTTTGCTCGGGGATACAGTTGTTTCATAATATTTTTGTTCTATCTGATACAGTGACATCAGGAACAGGGACATGTGTAGGGAGGATTTAAAGTCAAGGAAGTAGAATCAGTGCGATGTTAACCTATCATAGGAATATGAAAAGCAAGTTAGAGTGGGAGGAGGTGTGACAGGCTTTCATATCTGTGTTTTCCTGGAGGTAACTGAGTAACTGGAAAGTAATGGAGCAACTGGAAAGTAATGGAACAGTAGGTATTGGTTGAATCCCTATGTGGCACTGGTGCTGAAAAAGGGAGGACAAAATTAAAAAGAGCAGGTTGGTGCAGTGAGAAGAGATGTGTGTAATCTGTCCTTCTTAGGCCTTCTGTTATGCTGATGCTCTCGATGGTCTGCACTTACTGGCAATCAGAAGTTGGTTGTAACATGAGCAATCAATGTAGTGTTGTAAAGTTGCACTAATTTTGTTAGTAATTCCTGGGTCTTCCTTTTTGAAATAGTAGATATGTTACTGTATTTCATGCAGCAAATCAGTTTCTCTAAATAGGAAGATTAGATTTTCAAATGTGCCGGGATATAGGGAGTACAAATTACCCAGTCTGTGAGGAATCAAAAGCCATGCACCAAAAACATTGCATGTAAACCACTATTTCGAGGTGTTCCTCTGTAACAGTGCTTTCGGATCCACTTTCTGCTAGTCTTATAAATAATACTGCTTATGAAGTAATACTTCCTTAAAAAAAGAATCATTTTATAATGTGTATTTTTCTTTCAGGGCAATTAAAGCATTTCAGGAGGCGCTTTATGTTGATCCCAGCTTCTGTCGAGCCAAGGAAATTCATTTGCGACTTGGGCTTATGTTCAAAGTGAACACAGACTATGAGTCTAGTTTAAAGGTAGGTCTAAGAGCTTTCAAATTGAATTAACGTTTGTTACAAGTTGTGTTGCATCTTGGAATGCATGGGCATATAGCAGTTAAATAATACCTGCTTCAGAAATACAAGTGTGTTAAGAGCTAGAAATACTCAGAAAAGCACAGCAAAATTATAGATGAGTGCTGATACTCCAGTAGATCAAGTGTTTGGTGTAGGATTCTTTCTTACTGCTTTTTCTGTCTCTGGTTATAATCTGACATTTTATCTCTTTCCATTCAACATGCTCGCCCCTTTCTTTTTTCCTCCTTGAATTTCTTACTCTATCCCCATGTTCCTTCCTTCCTGACCTCTAAATTTAGATATGTGTATGTTGGAAAAAGGAAGCATTTTTTAACAGAGTTTCATATGGTGGGAAATACACCTGCAGGGCTAAGAATTTTGTAATTTGTAATTACGTGTAATTCATAAACATATTTCTGCTTATTAATCCCTCCTGAAACTAGAATTTGTTAAATTGACATCCTTCTCCTGGCAGATTGTTTCCTGGAAGTCATATTTATGAGGTTGTCAGTATTGCATTGTCGAAGATTTTAAAGAGCAGAGTGCTGCTCTCCACTTTTTTGCTTTCACTATTTGTAGTAATTGGAAACACTTCTCTCATAAGGCTTCCTTTTTTTCATCCAAAATCTGAGCTTTCATTCGGAAAAGATGTAGTTAAAAGTGGCAGTTAAAGGATAGTGCGTAGGAGTAGGAAAGGTGTAGTGCAATAAAAGACAAAGGGGAGCAAGGGAAGGTAGAGATGGATCGCTTGTGTTGGGAAAGGGCTTATGTACGAGTTTGATCCTGTTTTCTTTGGCACATATTTATTATCGACTGTCTTAGGGAATAAAACAGATGCTGCAGAAGTAGATTTTGGGTTTGGTTTTGAAGAAGTCAGTTACAGAAGAGTAAATTTATAAGGAGATAGTAAACTTGTAATTAGTGAAAGGAACTTCTGTGTTTTAATCTGTAGTAGAAGAAATTGATCAAGAAATAACATTTTCCTGCTGTGCCATGAAATGCATAATTCTGTCACTGAATCCTCATGATATCTGATTAAATACGTGATTCAGTCTGAATAATTTACTGTGTTTGGTCTTCACAGCTTCGCAAAACAGAAAGGTCACTTTCAGTTTTTTGGTACGCCAACAATGAATGGAAAAAACACTGGAGAAGTATTTTAAAAACAGAAAGAAATTAATCTTTTGTAATGCAAAATTATGTTTCCATTGCTTTTATTATGTGCAACATGATTAAATCACTTAAAAAAAACCAAATAGCAGGAACAAAACCAGCTTACCATGGAGCAGAGTGAGGATCTTCAAAAAGGTGATGAAGTAATCATGGGGAAGTAGGGGTAAATGTTGCATTAAACGTAGTTTCGCAGTGTCCTCACAGCAATATAACTGCAGGTTGTTGCTAAAAGGTTGTCTCATTTTCCACCCTAATATTCCAGTTGCGTTCTTCAGCAGCCTGTGCTGCTTTGAATCAAGTGATTTTTTATTTCTATTTTCAGACTGAAGTGGATAAGATGTCTAAACCAATTCAACTTGAGATTGTCCAGTTGCTAGATCCAGTGCAAGGTAGATAGCAGGAGTGTGTGAATGGGAAGGAGATGGTAGAGCTCTCTTATCCCCTTCTGGTGCAAAGCATAACATAAAACTATAATCTGGAATTATCAATGGAATCTGAAAGCCAAGGCAGTTTCTGCTTTGCTGCCTTTGCAGTGGAGGTTGCAGTCATTAGTGGAGAATAGTGATCAGGAGCAAGAAAAAAACGACCAAGTGGGGCAATCCACTCAGTCTTGGACAGCTTCAACGATTTTAAGTTCAGCTCAACTGTGGATTTAATATAGAGTCCTGCGACTGATCTGTTTTATTCGAAATCAAAATATCACTGTTTGAAACACACCAGGGTACATCACTTGAGGAGCAAACTAAGTAGAACAAGCAGGGTAGTAGCTTCTTTAAAAGCCAATCTGACTGATCCCTGAGTTGAGGTTTCAGAAAAACCCTTAAACCAGAATTCTGTCACAAGAATGAGAGGCAAGTCAGAAAACACTTATTTAGCAAAGAGAACAAAAGAAACCGCTGGTGCAGTGGTTGTGTACAAATACGGGGAGAAGAAACTGAGGAAAAAGGTGCTAAAGGATGTTTTCATGGAATGTCTGTCTCGTTCTCTGGGACAGAGTATCTTCTCTTGTCACAAAAAGATATATAACCCAAAGTAATGAAGAGACAGGGTTGTCTTGTGTTGGTCTTGGTTTTGTTGGTTTTTTTTTTTTGACTTTCTAAATGGATCCTGGATTTTAAAGGATGCAGCCTGCTAGTAGCAGGCCTTGAGCCCAGGCCCTTCCCCTGCTGCTCTGTATAAAGTAAAACCATAGCCCAGCGTTTCTCCCTGTTTGACATTGAGGCAGAAAGTGAAAGTAAGTTTTCATCCACTATTTACTTGCGACTGTTCTGAATTTCACAGATTGTACCAACGTTGCATTAATGTACTCTAAAATATCATAATGTTTTTGAAGGTATTTAAACATTCATGTTAAGTCTGTAATTGCTAAGAATAAACCATTGCCAACAGATGAGTCATTGGCAGTAAGTCTTCAGGCAAAGGGGGAATATGGGAGTCTGAAGGTCAAATATTCCATGTTTTTCACAATTTTAGAGCATTAACATAAATCATCTATATTTTATGTAAGCAATTTAAGTGCAAAATTAATTTTTACTATTTTAAGATGTTGATGATCAAGGTAATTACTAGAGTGCTGTTTAACAAGCATAAAATCAACTCAGTGTTTTTTCAAAATCAGTTACTGCTTTTGCATGTTTTTAACATTGCTGCAGTTAAGACTTGCAAATTACTGTGAGAACCCTTGACTGCTCGGTTATCCCATTGCCATAAACTCTGGCAACAACACTAGAGCTGTTGAAAATTGCTTGGCCTTCAGTCTTCCATTAAGGAAAAAAAATAAAAAAGTGGCCTTTCTGGTTGAAAGAAAACAGTCCTTGTGTAACCAGACAGTTAGGGCAGTGTTACCTTCACAAAGTGATACATGAAAACTGAATTTGCCCATTCATCAGGAAAATGCAACTTAATTCCAAAATCAACTGTCAGTGACTTAGGGGGGTGGCGTTATTGATTACTATAGCAGCTGGCTTAATGGTTGGATTCAAATGATCTTAAGGTTCTTTTCCAATCTAAATGATTCTATGGTTATATTAAGGTTTACTTCACAGTCCTAGCCTTTTCACTCTTTACTGAGTGTGCTGTCACCCCCTTCTTATTTGCCATTTCCTACAAATGACATTAATACTGTATTCAGTGGTGCTAGCTGCAGTTGAGCCATGATAACATCAAAGGAGAATAAAGCAAGATCTGTGGGAACATAAGATATCTTTTTATTGGTTTGGTAAATATAGATGGAAAAGATGTTCAAGCTTCTGAATATGTGCCACATAGCACGTATCACGTGGCATATCACTGGCTATCTTAGTAATTTTCCTATTGAATATTTTTTTCAGTTTTAGCCTCCTTTTCTCATATGTTTTTGTAATCAACCTGTTTTGCACATGTGTCTCGGTATTTCTTTTAAGTACTTTTGAAACTTAACCAATTTCTAGCAGATAAATCAGAATGAAAGGGATTTCAAAGAGAAATTCCCAGAACATTCCTGTGCAGCATACTGCCCCAGAGCCATTTGAGCTCTACAAGCTGAGGACCAAGTGATCTGCGTATCTTGAACTACAACAGAGGCACCAAATGAATGATCATGGGTCTGGTTTGTTGGGATATGAACCTACAAAGGAAGTTGCCCCATCCATACAGGAGTTGCTGTGAATCGGGAAGCCCCAATGCCTCTTGTCCACCCAGAAGCTGAACACAGAACTAGGTAGAGCGTGAAGGGGGAGCTGGGTGCATTGTGTGGGACAACTGGCATGCATAAAAGAGAAACTAAGGAAAAAAAGTAAAATTACAGCTTTAGTATTGCTTAATTTAATAATTGGATTACACTGGAAACAGCAGCTATGGGAAACAAGTCTTCCATCTGGTGATCATTCTGCTTGGCAGCGCTGAAGTATTGTAGTGTGCTTTCCAGTGGGGAGTTAGAACTATGATCTTGAAAACTCTTTAAATGTAAAATTCAGTTAACTTCCACTGATTGATAACGGACTACTTAAGGGAAAAAAGAAATCTTAGGTTTTCATATTTATTAGAGTAATAGCATCAAGGGAACAGTGGCTGAGTGGGAGATTTTTCTGTGGGTTTGGTTTTGTGAGGGGGTATTTTGTTTGCTGTTGTTAAACGTCTTTTGGTGGTGGATTGTTTGGTTTTTGGGGTTTGGGGGTTTTGTTTTAATTTTTTTTTAACAGGCAGCAAGTAGGGGCTGGGCACAAGCAGGTTATTTTATGCCAAACCAAGCTGTGTTGTGCTTTGGGAATTTGGTTTGGTTTTAAGAATTGCAGATGGATCCTGTACCCAGCAACAAAACCCTTAGAAAAACGAGAACTAAATTCCTCATGTTTTCAATTGTCTGCCTTTTAGTAGAAATGCTCATTCTGCCTTTCACTTTCAGACATTTTTCTTCCTTATTTATGCACAAAACAGCTATCCTAACAGTTTGCTTGAGGCTTATGCTTTGATCTTGCCTGTAAATCATCAATTTGAATATAATTTTAATTTTTTAATTATTTTCCTAAAGATTCTCATTTGTTAGTAATGTTAAGACATGCTGCTTATATTAGGACGAGAAAAAGGCTGCAAGAGAACTCAAATTTATTGGGAAAATGTGCATGAATTACATGAATATGCATGAAATACAAAAAAATTAAATACCGATACACAGATGAGCAGCTCGAAGTACTTATTTAGTCAGACACTTTTCCGTCGCTTATTCAAATAATTTTCCTGTCTCTCCATAAATATCTTTATTAAATATATTTTTAGCTACTGCAGTTATTGTATGCCAACATGTAGCTGTTACAGACATATTGTTCATTTTTAATGCTGTTTTTCGCAGTAATAAATAAAAATGTATTTATAAAAGTGAAAATTCATATTTTCAAGCCTTTTTCTGTTTTGCAACCAAGTTATCTTCCATATGTGCTTAGATTAATAATTCTTAAGCTTAAAGTTGTTAAATTGAAACCTTATGTATTTATGTTTAATTATTTAAAAAATACATAGACAAAACATACAGTTATGAGAGTTTTTAATTTCTTATGTTAATTTTTATGTCTGTAATTCTACTAAAAACTGATCGGCAGTATTTTTAGGTAAGAAAAAGCCACACAAAGTGAAGGCCGTTAGCTATTACATAGTGGATATCCACTGTTTCAACTGCTTCAGCTAAAAAGCATTGTGGGCAGCAGGATGAAATCAATCAAAATACTGTTTTAATAAAAATGTCAGTGATGGCAGACAGCATTTGGGAATGAACTACTCTCCAAGTCTTTGTAGTTTGCATATACACATAATAGAGGGACATATACAAGAAGTAAAAACCTGAAAGATTTTTTAGTGCAGCATGGCGCTGTAATCTCAGAACCAGCTAGGATGGAAATGATCTTTAAGATCATTAACTTACCCCAGGACTGCCAGTCAAACTGCAAGACAGTTGTTAGTGGAGCTGGTTTTGATAGTGGATGATGTTACCTCAGTGTCTGGCCTACAGAGTGTTTTGTTTTCTCTTTGTTTTGCTTGGGATTTGGGTAATTTTTTAGTTTTCCTTGTATTTTAGAAGTGTCATGATTACAAAGAGGAGTAAATGATAAAATTGAGTTACTGCTCTGCAGTGTCTTACATCTTTTTTGCGGGGAGAAAAGATACCATGAGAAGAAAAAATAGTTGTCTCAGAAGTTGAGCACTCAGGCTAAGGAGTATTGGTGCAGGTACATTTCATTTGTGCATCTCCTTGCGAGAGGTCCAGGTCTATTAGCTGTAATTGCAACTGAAAGGTTGACGTTCAGGGCACACAGTAACAGCTACCTATGTGTACTGGCTTCATAGCCACAGATACCTGGCAAGGATTAGGCTGTGCTTTTCATCCAGCCGGGGAGGGGGTAGGTTGTGGGCAGAGCACTGCAGAGTAACATGGGGATGCTGGTGATGCAGTGGCAGTGCTGGCTTCCAGTCATCCAATTTCCCTATGGCATTTTGTTGTCATTGGCACTCTTCTGGGCTGTTAACACAGCAATAGCTAAATTCTGATGTCCCACAAATATTAGTAGAGCATGCAGGCAACATGAGTATTGAGTCAGCTTTGTGGAAAGGACTGTGGTGCACAGTGTAAGAAGTTGGTCGGTAGATTTGAATGCAGCCTTCTTCTGCCTAGCACAGCTTTACTAATCTTTCTGCTTTAAAATATTCTTTCATTTGTATGGCTAGTCAAAACAACAGATTCTTCTGAACGTACTGCTGTTAATTCATTTTATGTGTCTATATGACCTTTGTTTCTTCAGTCTTCAAGTAGCTTTCTTCTGTCCTATCCATGTAACAGTTTTCCTCGGTCTTGAGGGTTTGGGGTTGGTTTTTTTTGAATGTTGGACAAAAGCAACTGAGTGTTTGTGCTGCACAAACCTTCATATTACAATATGAATTTGTTCTGGCTTTGGAAAACACTGCAGAGCAGGGCAGTTTGCTGTTGTAGCAGCACATATAGCGTGTCCTCTCCTGACCCTTTCCCCTGGCCCCAAACATGCCTGGCAAATGGAGGCTTGGCGCTCTGCCACAGCTCATTACGCCAGGCTTTCTGTGCCCTACTTATCTGAACAAAGGCTGCTCTGAGGAACACAGGCATCACACCTAGGTCACATAAGCAGAAAAAGCCATCTCCTGGCAGAATTTCACTGAGTCATGATGGAGCTTTCCTTCATGGTAAGTCTGTGAGAATTGTCAGGTTTCAAATGACAGCTTGCCTTGCTTGCTAAATAAATGCAGAACTCATCGCTATTAAGCTTGCTAATGTCCCCCTCAGAGGAGGAGAGTCACTACTTTGAGGTATCAGGCTTGAATGTAAACAGAGACAGTATTGGAAATCTTGCACTAAGAAGAAGATGGGTCTTTTGTGTTGGTCATTTATTGATTGAAGAACTGACAAAACCCTAGGTACTTGCCTCTTAAATTGTAAAGGACTGATTTGTTAGGAGAATGGGTGTTAATTCTAGTAGTGAAAACATGAAGTAACCTAAAATCAGTGTCAGATTACTGTTATTTTGCTACCAGACCTAAAGCTTTCATCAGCACTGTTTATATGCAATCCACTGTACTTTTGAGCCTTGGAAAGGTTACCTTTGAAATTGTTTCCACAATCAGAGGCAACTCAAAGACTCCAGAGGAGATAAAATAGGCTGCAGATAATTGTGCAATTACAGATGGCTGCAAATCAAGGTATGTTAGGACTTGAGCTGCAGCTCTTGAGGGGAGCCTGTTACTTTTTAACATTCAGAACACTGCTTTCTAGGTAAATCCTCTTACTCGGGATTTGAATTTCTATAGACTGCTGTCTGCCTTGAGGTATTGTGTGTCGTCTCTGAACTGCAGCGGCCTCTCCTGCATAGTAACTATTACACGCAGCAGCAGCCGGTTCAGTGCTGCAATATTTGAGAGACGGGCAGATGTTTGCAAACCGCTTCTGCGTGCGGCAGAAATGGAAGTTGGAAATGATTACTATTTTTCTAATTTTTTGGTGCTGGTAATTGTGGTGGGTGGATCTGCTTTTGGCTGATGAGGTTTTTATGTGCTAGAATGCATGCATGCCTTTATTTTGGGTCTGATTTGGAATACTTAGCGGGGAGCTATGTATTATTTATCTGGCAGGAGGTGGAGGTTTGCTCGCGTATGTGCATTTCAGAGGTTCTTGATGTGAAAGGTTCTGGGGTTTCTGTATATTGCTTTATGATAATTGTTTAGTGCAAATGGTTTATTTTGCTGTAGTTACAGGTTTCGGTTTATCAATTTCTTTACTGTTGTAGCTTAGTGAACGGTGCAAGCAGGAATTTACTACACTTAGTAAATTTCATTATGTGGACTTTGAAGTGGAGAAGCCAGCTAATTGTAGTAGTAAGAATTTAAATTTTTAGGAGGCATTGCTGCAAATAGTCCTTTTTTTTTTTTTTCCAGTGTACAGTACCGATACTACTGGCATATTTAAATATTAAAATGGTTAGATTTTTTTCTTGCGGGCTTGCCTGCTTCCTCTCGAGTCTCACTGCAGTAACCCTTCTGAAAAAGCTGCTACAGAGCAGTTGTCAATCGTTTCTCTTTAGAGCTGCTTAATTTTTATAGTAGCATTGCTAGGTGAGAGCAGATCTGTGCTGTTCTGCCTTATCTTTTCATGTTAATTGTTAGTGACAGTGCAAGATGACACATCTGTGCAAAAATAGGTTTGTACCATTTAGACCAGTATGCTCAATATACAGGCCAAAGTATATAGGTCTGTTTCTTTTTTTGATTTTGCAATGCAAAATGCAACATAGAGCATTTTATTTTTATTTAGCCTTCTTTTTTTCCAAGTTGCCTGCTTAGTAGTATCACTATGGTAACCGGCTGAAGGATGTGTCTGAGGCACACAACCTGCATTGCAATGTAAGTGAGGGGAGATCTTAAGTTGTCTGACCCACTGAACAGTAGAAAAAGGAACAGGCAAGGCAGGGAAACAGGCTAATATATGTAAGCTATTATTTAATGTTTGCTCAAAGCTTAAGAAGTTATTTTACAAGTAACATATATGTGAGTTCATTATTTTCTGTCCTCTCTTCTGGGACTGATACTGCTGAAATATTCATTAAAAATCATAAATTTCTGTTATTCAAATTGAGTTTGCTTCATTTTTTTAAAAGCTTATATATTACAAATGATGTTGATAAAAGTCAGTGAGGAGATAAGCTGCAGAGCTGTATGCCTTACAGAGCTCTTGAAGTGTCAGCATTCTTTTTTTATGCTTTGCTATGAAAAATAAATTAATTTTCTGATAATTTTTCTGTTAAAAATGTTTATTTAGAAATCATGTGGTCTGTAAAACTCTTGTCAGTCTTCAAGATGTATGTTATAGAGATGTGCTATACACGAGGTGTTATTAGGACCATGAGGAAAGTAGTATCTAGTAGTTCTGGTACGACAAATACAAAAAGCAAGTTGCATATACATCCACTAAGAAGGATTTATTTTTTTCCCAGCTACACTAATAAGCCCCTGATACTATCTAATTTGGAATCCTGAACAGCCAGAGCTAAATCACCATTTTTGTGCTAATATGCTAGTCAGTAATTTTTGTGCATTAGAAGCCACCTTAAACTATATTTTGTAAATAACTGTATTTATTAACAATAGTATTTTATATGCTATCTTTTAGGCCTGACTCCATGTTGAATTATTATGTTAATTCAAATTTTGCACTGTCTAGCAATTTTCTATGAATTTTACGGAAAAGTTCAGAGGCACTTGAGTTTGTATGCCTGTTCCATTCATTTTAACACACTTGATTGTGTTTCAAACTGTAAATAGTGCTCACTGAATTAGCATGACACTTAGAAATTATTTGCTCATATCCAGATTTTCTGGCAGACAGGCTTAATTGCTCTGCTTGTGTGACCTGCTTTCTAGAAGAAATTATTGTCTCAGAACTTCAGAATGCAGCGATGTTTTAAAAGATACTTTCTGTATCTTTTGAGGAATAGCGGTTAAAAATAAACAAGCTTTAATGATTAACTGCAGTTATCTTAATACCTGGAGGAATGGATGTAAGAACTTACGACCTCTTTAACAACTCCTGCTTTAATGTAAAGGTATTCATTGTAAGTGCTTTTTGACATGAGATCAGTTTTCTAAAAAGACTTCAAATCACTCAATTTGAAGGAAGCGTACTGTGTTTTTCAAGATGGACAAATTGAATGCTTCAGTGTTTATCTCCCTGAGGCTGTGAGCTGGTATGACTACAGTCCCAGTTTTGTATTCTAAGGAAAACTTGATTTTCCAATTTTGACCATTCATTTGATGCAGTCATTCTTAGAGGTGTTATCCTACTTGTTCTGTGAAGATGTCTGTTGCCATCTTATGTTACTAGAAGCATTGCTGCATCTGCAGTAGAAAAAAATATTTTCTTCCAGTAAGCAGTTGAACAGAAAAGTTATTTTCTTTAAGACACATGGTAAAACACTGTATTGATTTTCAAGTACAAAATGTATTTATCGTCGGTAATTTGCCAAACTTCTACTATTACGTTGGTTAAAAACGAAATATTTCTTTTTTCCAGCATTTTCAGTTAGCTTTGATTGACTGCAATCCCTGCACTTTGTCTAACGCTGAAAGTAAGTAACCGATTCCATTTATTTTGTTGTAGCTTTCTGTGGTTTTTAAGTCTTATGCTCACAACTGTATGAATTTGTAATGAACCAATCCTTCAAAATCAAGAGAGTCAGTACTGAGAGGGAGGCTGCACAACCTGCCTCCATCTGTCAGTAGAGACAGATATTCCAGTGGAATTGTGGATTATTTTAGTAAGTGGAATAAGTAAAAATCAAGACTCAGCTTATTAATTGCTTTGAAGATGAATTCTTGAGGAGCATTTATTTATTTATAATCTAGTGCCTATGCCGTGGCGTATGTTTAATAGCAGTTGTTTAAAACTTTAGGGCATCTTGATAATCTGTCATTTTTTGGTGATCATTTTTATGCCAATTTGTAGGTCTAAAATTCAGCATCAGTTTTAATACTGTTAAAGCAGGAAAAGGTACCAACTGTATTTTGATTGATCATTAGGTGCCATCTACATACTCATCTGTTCTTGAACACGCTAATCTTTTAGTGTAGCATGATCTGTCAGATTCAGTATACTCTGTAGTCTGTTACAGAGAGTCCTGCAGGTGTCTTCCCATACTTAGTGGAATTGTATGCAAGAATAAGCGTATGTTGCTGCATGTTTTGGAGTCTGTAAGAATTAAGACAAGCAGCTGTGAAGAAAATTACCCTCTCATTTTTCAGGGTACCTTCATGCTGCTCTTGAGCTTAAGTTATCTCCTAATTCTAACTTCAGAAGCACTGGATAAAGTTTTTAAAAAGCATTTCTTCATTTTTTTTTTAGTTTGGTTTTCGATGGAATTGTGAATATTCTGTCAGCAAGGCTAATGAAAGGGTCTTTGTGTACATGGGTGAAACTTCTGGCTGCACTGGTGTCAAGGAGCTAGCTATGCTACAAGGTCTTCTCCAGAGTTTTGTCTCTCGTCAGGAGCAGACACAGACAATACTGTAAAATATTTGCAAAATTCTCCCTAAGTCAATAGGCTTTTATTGTTTTCTACCAGCTACATGATTCTTTATCATATTTCATGTTAGTTCATATTATTTCTCACTGACTTTATTGGTTTTCATTGCATCTCAGAATTTCTGTTAGGTTTTCCTAACCTTTCCCCCACAGTCCCCTGTGCCCCCAGTTTTATGTAGAGGTAAGACTCCATGTAGAGGCTTTATTGCACAATGCCTGACAAACCCAGAGGAAGAGAGAAGAGGAATGAGGGATACTTTGTCAGGTTCTCCCATCCTGTTTAATGGAGAGAGAGCTATGCACTTTGACCCATGGTGTTGGGTACCCTCATAAATGCTTGTGGTTGCCTTAATCCTACTACTTGCATTTCTAAAGGCTGGGTGAGTAACGACATTACAGTGAGCGTGTTCCTAGCAGAAATGTGCTAAGCGTCTGACTTCTGTTTAGGCAGACTCCAGTGTGACAGCTTTAATTTCTTTCCCCTGCTCGGTGTAGCTTCATACTGAAGGGGTTTTGCTGTGAGGGGAAAAAAAATAACAGATTTTTTAGATAATGGACTCCTAAAATAACAGCAGAGGTTTTTCTTTCATCAGTACACAGTGAAGTTTGACGTTATGGTGGACGTAATTGATGTTATGTGCCCTTTAGCAAGGAACACAAAAAGTTTATTAAAATTTTAGATGTTACATTTCATTATGACCTGTTTTTTGAAGTGCGCTAGGCTGCCTTCTTTATAGAGAAGGACAAAGCTGCGCACAGAGAGTTTTTCCCCTCTTCTATGACCCAGAGGGAACCATGGAGCTCCAGATTACCTGTACAAACCTTTGTGCCACGCTATTCTTCAGCTTCAAGAGAAAGAAATCTGTGTACTGAAATAAATTGAGCTTGGCTCAAAGACAGTTTTTTTCTTACTTGCAGTCCTCAGGAATATCAGGTAAAAGTCAAAGGACTTTGTCTTTCCTCATCAAATAGAGTGAGGACTACATCCACCTCAAATGGCTTTAGCTATCTATCACTCTGTAGCCACACTTTGTATCACTCCAAACACCTAAATTTAAGATCCTGGATAAAGCTGGCTGTGTATAATGTAGTTTTCTGTTCTAAAATATAGTCTGTCCTTCGACAGTTGAATGAAAATAAGTCTCTAATTCAGTCATCTACAGAAAATATTAACATGCATTCTCTGCTTAAAGAAATTTTATTGCTAAGTTTGCTGAAAGGGTAATGGACTCTGCGTTTCAGAATACAAATAAAATCCATGGATTTCCTTTCTGCAATATTTGTTTGCAATCTTAATGCTTTGTTAGAATGCATATTTATTCTCTTGTCAGTTCTGTTACATTTAGCATAAAATGTGAATGTAAACAAATACTTCTTTTTACCTTTGAAATTTAATCTATCTTGGTTTTGCATTGATTAATTTTAAATACTCTTTATCCCTCACTTGAAAACAGATACTGTAATTGTTGTCATTAATTGAAACTAATAGTTTTGATTTTCCCATTCTTACAGTTCAGTTTCACATCGCCCACTTATATGAAATCCAGGTAAGCTTTAAGCTACTTTATATAAAGTGTGGTTGTTTCTAACTATCTGATGTAATTAGTCTGTTGAATCCAGATTATGGATGTTTTTGTAAAGTTAGGCTTAAGTCTCAAATCACTAAAGAAACTTTGTTTACTTTGGCCATATTTTAGAGTATTTTGTATCTGACCTGTCATGCTACAAAATGGAATAGCAGTTTTAATAAACTTACATACTTACTGGTCACACAGGTTGAATTCCAAAAAAAAAACCTGTTCAGTGTAATTTTTAGTAAAATTCTTTTACGAGATCATATGTAATTTTTAAAGGTACAAAAAAGCATATAGAATTATAAAAAATCTGTAGTTTGTCAATTCCTATATATCCGTGTTGTTTCTCACACATGCCCACACATGGTCAAATCTAGCCAGTCGCCCTGGTGCTTTTTAAGTATATTTGACATGAAGTTTTCAGTTTTAACTGAACATACGTGATAGAAACATTTTAGATCCGAGGTCAGCAGCACATAAAGCTGTGTTATTAATTCTGTATCAAATCCTACCACAGAATTTTTTATGTGAAATTTTCGGGAAAATACAGAACTCTTACTGGGCTCCCAGAGTAAAATTAAAACCAAGTAGCTACTGAAATAGCTATTGTATATTTGTTATTTGACTAACTGGTCATATAATGACAACTGTATGCCTTTTTATCATGTTTATAGGTATTATATGACTAAGGAAGGGATGTGACATGAAAACAAACTTGCAATTAAAATGGAGGACAGACATAAACTATATGCTCAGTCAGTTGAAAAGCAGCTTGGTAAAGTAGGTGCTGTCTTTTGATGGCACGGTGGAAAATGGCTTTAGGTATTTATATATAGCTAAAAGATACAAATTTGATAAGCTATTTCTCTTTTGAATGCTTTTGGTGCAAAGCTGTGTGACAAGACAGAAATTCCCTCTCCCAAAACTCCATTCAGAGACTTCATGGAGTGTTATGGTTCTTATTTGGCCACTGTCCAGATTCGATTCTGACACAATTATATAACAAAGCATCCTCAACATGTTAGTTCTTTTGATTTTCTGGAGTGAAATAGGAAGTTAAAGGCCCCAGGTTTATATCTAAATACCAGCTGCCTTATATGATTGTATGACCAACGGTGCAAGTGCTTAAGCTCTTCTTTCTGATCGACAGTTGTAGGCAGCAGGTACTTTATTTTAACGCAAGTCAGAGCAAAAAAGTTTCAGTGCTTTCTCCTGTTAGACCTGGTTTGTCTCATGGTTCTGATTGGGAGGGATAGCTTGTTTTCTGGAATTTAAGAAACTTGGAACCACAAAGGGTCTTCCTTTCATTCTGGATATTGCCTCTGGCACAAAGAAGAGATGTTTTTGGAGGCAGGCTGATAGCTTTGTTTCTTTTAAACAACACTGGTAGCCCTGGTGCAGATAGGAGTTAGCAATAGTTTTTCATGGTGTTTAATGCTAGTTTCTGTTACTTCATCAGTGGTAGCATGAACCCTTCTAGCTATTTTGTGTGGTTGCTTTATATGGTGTCAAAAAAAGAGGTTGGGCTGCGTTCCTCTACTATTTCAACCACCATTCATGATGCAGCCAAACTTAAAGGATTTTGGAATTAATAAGTAGATGTTAGGAAGAAATTTTTCGCTATGAGAATGGTGAGACACTGGCACAGGTTGCACAAAGAAGCTGTAGCTGCTCCATCCCTGGAAGCGTTCAAGATCAGGTTGGATGGGGCTTTGAGCAACCTGGTCTAGTGGAAGGTGTCTCTGCCCATGGCAGGAGATTGGAATGAGGTGATCTTTAAGGTCTCTTCCAAACCGAACCATTCTGTGAAATAAACCAAAGTGTAAACATTGTGGCAGTTTTCTGTATTATTTTAAGGCATACAGGTAGGCAGATTTCTAAAGGCTAAATAATACTACAAATAACAAGTAACAAAGTATCCTAGATCTGGAAAACATGCCCTGTTTTAATAGATCTTTCTGAATCCTTGCAAGCATGCAAACATCTTTTCAAAGCATGAATATTAGGCACTAATACTTACCTGTTTGACATCTGGATTGCTGCCACTGCTGTCATGCTGTACAGTGAACTTCTGTTCATTTGCTTATCCTTCATAGTCATGAGCTGCAAATTACGTTCCCAGTGCGAAATTTAAAATTTTTTCCTGATTGTTTTTATTTTGCTGGACATGGATATTTTATTTATTTATATTATTTGTTTTCTTACCAGTTGTCTGCATTTCATGAACACCAATTAAAAATCTTTTCTACCAACTTCCCCTTGTTCCATTTGAAAGTATGTAATTGCTGCTTTAATATTTTTCCTGACTAGAAAAGGGTTATAAAATCAACAGAGTTGTCTTTCGTGACTGTGAGAGATCAAGAACCTAACAACATTTTTAACTTCCAATAGATGTTTATATTGTTTAGAGTCTTGCCGGTCATCCCTTATAAAACAGCAGTAGTCAATACTGTGTACTCTTTGCATAAAAGAAGTAACTAAGTGATGATCGTTTGCATTTAGATGTCCCCATTTATTTTAGTACACTTTTCATCTGTTTGCCAGAATGAAGTCTAATGTTGAATTACCTGAAAGCGTATTTTTCTCAAAAACTTGTGTAGAATTTTTAGAAAAATAAAAAAAAAAAAAGAACCAAAAACAAGCCAACAAAAAACCCTGACCTTTTAGTAACAGCAGACGCTCAGCATTTATGTCATGTAGACATTTGTGGGATGGGAGGAACAGAAGAATGAAGCATTTAAAATACTTGACCGTTAAACAGTTATTGTTAGGGTAATGCAAAGATAAATACTGACATTATTCTAAAAAATGCATCTGTTGAGAAGTCTTGACCTTTAGCATATACAAAACAGATCGTAAGGTTCCGGAAGTCAATAAAGACCATTATCCCAACCTGGAAATGTGCATCAAGACCTATTCAGTTAGGGAGTTAGGAATTGAGTATTTCCATGCTCTAAGCACACTTAAACTATGTAGCAAATCGTAAGATGGCATGCGTTCATTCTCCAGGTATAATACATATGTTTTAATTCTGCATATGGTGGGACTCTTACTAGGACAACAGGTACATTGTAAAGGCAGTTCAAATATTCCAAAGTGATGAGAGAGCCAAAATTATATCAGCCAGTGATTACTGATGATCTTCATTTCTGTTACAAATTTTCTGAGGAGAATTTGTATAGGGTTTTATTTCAGATGTAGGCTCACATTAAAGCAACCCCCTTAAAAGCAGTATACTTATTTTTAGTGTAAGAAGTATAATGCATGTATGAGGATTTGACCAAATTTAATAATTTGCAAATTTTTCCTCAATTATTACTGTAGTCCATTTATTTTAAATACTATATTTATGAAAGTTATTCTCTTAGCATATATGCATCACTCATTAAAGCTTTCATATGCACTGTATGCAAAAAAAAATAGATTCTTTTTGTCAATGTGTTTGTGTGCTGTCAGTGCTGTGAAATCGTGGCTATTGGTGATCTGTTGTAAGCTTTATGATTAATCTATGTACTTTTTTCCTTTTGCAGAGAAAGTATCACTCTGCAAAGGAAGCTTATGAACAGCTTTTGCAGATCGAAAACCTTCCTGCACAAGTAAAAGCAACTGTCTTACAGCAGTTAGGTATGTAAAATTTAACTTCTATTATTCTGTGTGTTTCTTTTTTCCATCCTTGCCTTCAGCAGTGTTTTTAAGGCTCCGTTTCCAAAGAGAGTCTTAGACACTGATAATAATACGTGAGATTTTCACCCCAAATAGAATGCATAGCAGTAGATAATTAAGTAAATAAGAGAGGAGGAAAAGATTTTAATTAAACTTACAAAGTTAAACAGCTCTTAGACTTGCTACAGTATGTGTATTACACGTTTTGGGCAATGAGGGGGTGGTCTGTCACAGAAGGAGTGCAGCAGTTAGGATTCTGTTATTATCTGTTCTCTTTTGAGAACAGCCCTTGAATAGCCAGGCTGTATGCAGTAAACCAAAATGCTCTGTTGCAGAGTAGAAGAACATGGCAAATAAAACATTTACATTTGCTTTAGAGTATGTAATGAAAACCTTTCCTGTAGCTAAAAAGTTTACCATCAGATTCTATAAAAGAAAACACATAAAAAGAGAAAAAAAAAAATCTTTCTTTAAAAATTGTCATTTGTCATATTGAAAGAAAGTTGTTAAATCATTTTTAGATCAAAATTTCTAGCGGGTAGGTAGAATAAATTACTTTTGTCCTATCTGCCTTACAAAAGTGTTTCCAGAACATTTTGTTAAAATTGTTCAACCCAGTGCAAATCTTCTTCATTCACTTTTTCCATGTTCTTCCATCTGGTTTCTTATTCTAAATATTAATTTAGCCTGCTTATGCCCATTTTTGTTTATTTACTTTTTTTTACCCCCTTCACATAATGGTCATTTAATTCAAATTAGTAACTGGGACTAAGTTATGGCCACAATGCTTTCTTCTGTTTATAGTACAGGTTGTGTATGGATTTGGAGTGGACTATTTTGTTTAGCTTTTGGGTCTTCTGTGTGGTATCACAAATGAAACGCTGGAGGAGTTCATTGCAGGACTTTTAGGTGTGCTGAGCTGTTTGCTGTCATACAACAGTGCTGCTAAAATTTCAGTGTTCTCTTTTATTCTTCTTTTTTTTAACTATTATACCACCTACTGTAAACAGCAGTTTCAGCCAGAAAGGCTATTTGTATCATCTGCGTCATATAGGCTTCCCAAAGTAGTTGACTAGTGCTTTTTCAACTCCATTTAATGTATTTTGCCACAGTAGAAGCAAAAGTGCATGGTTGTATTCATGAAGTCCTACCACGGGCCTTGGTCTCTGTGCTAGCAATAAGGGCAGTGACTTTTGAGAATTGTCTGCTGTCTAAAAACTGGATTAAATCCCTTTATTCATTCCGCATAGGTCACCTACTTCTGTAGTGTGGGTAACTTCTATGTGGATAAAAGGATAGGGTGGTCTTAACCAGGACATTTAAGGAATAATACCATTTGTTTTGCTCTTCACTGTTAAAAGTGGTTTTTATCAGAGTATGATATTTATCACAGGTTTAGTGTCTAGCAGGTGGTAATAAAACACCTCCTCAGGAGGCATGGTCTGGGAGCTGGACTGCTGCTTAGAAAAAATAGTAGAAAATACCTCTCATCTGCCAGAAAGCTACTGGCAAAACCCAGTCAAAATATACTTGTATTTCTAGGTTGACCTGTGCTTTTTTTTGTTCTGTTGTGTGAGTGGTGGTTTTGCCCTTGTTATTTTTTTGGTGGGTTTTCTTAACTCCAACAGAAAAATTGTTTTGGCATGAAAATACCCTGTGTTTATTTTCCTTAGTTAGATCACACTGATTGAGCCAGAGTTGAAATTTAGGCAAGTTCAGATATCTTGTGAGAGATTTATTAAAATCTTCGCTTCTGTTGCTGGTTTCCAAAGCAGATGAGGGTGGAAGAAAACCCTGTGATTCTCAGATAAATACATATCCATTTGAGCTGATGCATGCTGACTAGTTCAAGTAGATATAACAGCAAGATCTGTACAGTTGGATAAGAGCGGTTTTTTCTTCTTTTGTGCAATTTCTTTTGCTTTCCAGACAACAATTTTGTTCACTGCTTTGCCAAAAATTACATGAAGTTAATGAGACTGAAGATCAAATCTCTGCTTCCAATTATATTCAGTATTTGCTGAGGGAAGAGTGTAAGAACAATGTACGCATCTGCTTAGAGATTCCCAAAGCACTCTCCAGTGATCTTCAGCTAGAGGTGTTCCTAGGTGGTGTCCACATAACCAGATAAGACATCATAAGATGTTAAAGTAGGGAAGAGGCTCATCTCTTCAGAGAGTGAGGTGATGGTGTTTATTGGGGAAAAAGAGCAGTTGTCATAAGTTCAGTGTGAGGGTGATTGCTAAGCATAAAAAAACCCTGCAGCATCAGCTAGGCTAGCACATCCTCTTGGTGAGGCAACACAGGGATTTGTTTTATCAGATTGGAAAGACCTGGAAAAGCGCTTTTGTTATGCTAAAAAATTCCCCAGGACAGGAAGAGTATTCAGTGTGCTAGTTGGGAGTTTGAGTTAGGTCTTTCAAGTAGGAAACTTGACATCTAACCAGGGTTTTTCCATCATCATCCTTCTATGCATTCTTAATTTTATGCATGAGGAGAAGAGAAATCCAGTTTCCTTTACCTGTGCTATTCTAGTAGAAAGTTTCTGTTTGTTCTCCCTCACACTTTTTCTTGCTTTTGTCTCTTTCAGCTCCATGCATAGGAAAATAAAATTGGGAAGCAGCCCGTGTTTCAGCAGTGAAACTAGATAGGGATTGCTAGTTCTCAGTTCTTTCTCTTAAAAATAGATCCTTTATCAGTAAACCTCAGTAAAGATCTCCTGAAAATACAACTTGTTCTTTTTCAATCCAGCAAGGTTTTGATGAAACAGAAAATAGGCATCATGGCACAGCATTTCCAGAGATGCAGGAAATTGTTTAGTCTTTTTTTTACCCTTGTTTATAAACCCTGAACTATTTTATATCAGGCTTTGCCTGGCAGTGCACCTGATATGCTTGTTCTTGATGCACACAGGTGCATTCTTAACAGCCACCCTCACATAAGCCCTTTTTTCTTAAAGCATGAGTATTTTCATTTCCGTATGCTTAAGAATCTCAGTGATTTGGAATTTGAATCAAAAGCATAGCTTAGGAAGTCCACAAGTGAAAATAGTGTATGTTACATATCTCCATAAAAACTATTGTGGGGTTTTTTCCTTTCCTTTTTTATTCCTTTTCCAGTGGATATGGTTTTGACTTGATCCATCTTCAGGCAAGATAAAGTCCTCTTTTTTTTTTTTTTTTCCAGTACTGTAACCACTTAGCTCCTAATCTGACATTCCTTTGAGTCCACGAAGTACTCAAACTTTTGCTTCTGACCACAGTTTCCAAGCAGTACATCTTAAAATACCTTAGGAAATGTTGTTCAATAGATAAGCTTTTCTTTGAGATTTCCTTTGTTAAAGTTTGGAAGTTTGTCTTCCATTTGCACAAGTATCACTGTGATTCTTAGCAAACTGTAAGCCCATGGAATAAAGAATAAGCCATATAGAACAGGTAAAATGAAGTATTTAAGACACATTCTAATTATGGAGAGTGAAGTAAGGCTGCAAAACTCATCAGTTCCATTTTCAGCCTTGCCTACTTTGTCTAGCATTTCAGCTGAGATCTGAATCTGATCTGGATATTTGAGTGGTATTCTCTGTTCATGTGGTGAGTATATTGTAAAGGGCAAGCTTAGGGTGCTGAAGTTTAGCTGATGGAGTTTTTAAATGGACATCATGGCAGTCAGGTGAAGTTCTGAAGACTAGAAAAAGGGAAATATAACCCCCATTTTCAAGAAGGGGAAAATGGATGAGCAGGAGAACTACAGACCAGTCAGTCTCAACTCTGCCAGGCAAAATTTTGAAGCAGATTCTCCTGGAAAGCATACTAAGGCATGTCAAAAACAATGAGGTAGTTGGTAACAGTCAGCATGGTTTCACTAAGGGGAAATCCTGTCTAACCAATTTGGTGGCATTCTATGATAAGGCTACAGAACTAATGGACAAGAGTAGAGCAGTTGGTGTCATCTACCTGGACTTGTGCAAAGCATTCGACACTGTCTCACACGACATTCTTGTCTCTAAATTGGGGAGACATCAATTTGATAGGTGGACTACTCGGTGGATAAAGAGCTGTCTGGATGGCCGCACACAAAGAGTTGTGGTCAACGGCTCAATGTCCAGTTTGAAAACAGGAACGAGTGATGTCCCTCAGGGATCGGTGTTGGGACCGGTCTTGTTCAATGTCTTTGTCAGCGACATGGACATTGGGATTGAGTTCACCCTCAGCAAGTTTGCCGATGACACAGAGGTGTGTGGTTCAGTTGATATGCTGGAGGGAAGGAATGCCATCCAGAGGGACCTTGACACGCTTGTGAGGTGAGATGATGTCAGCTTTATGAAATTTAACCACGGCAAGTGTAAGGTCCTACACCTAAGTCCTGGCAATTGCAGACACAGATTGGGTGGAGAAGAGATTCAGAGCAGCCCTGCAGAGAAGGACCTGGGGGTGTTCGTTG
Source organism: Forpus xanthops (assembly GCA_032466535.1). NCBI lineage: Eukaryota > Metazoa > Chordata > Aves > Psittaciformes > Psittacidae > Forpus > Forpus xanthops. The sequence goes on along the minus strand of JASSUY010023673.1, from coordinate 9,349 downwards.
ATAAGAAACTTAACATGAGCTGGCTTCAGTGTGCCCAGCCCAGAAAGCCAACTGTATCCTGGGCTGCATCAAAAGGAGCATGACCAGCAGATTGAGGGAGGTGATCCTGCACCTCTGCTCAGCTCTTGTGAGACCTCACTTGGAGTACTGTGTACAGTTCTGCTGTCCTCAACATAAAAAGGACATGGAGCTGTTGGAACAACTTTAGAGGAGGGCCACAAGGATGATCAGGGGACTGGAGCGCCTCTCGTATGAAGACAGGCTTAGAAAGCTGGGGCTGTTCAGCCTGGAGAAGAGAAGGCTGCATGGAGACCTCATAGCAGCCTTCCAGTACCTGAAGGGGGCCTATAAGGATGCTGGGGAGGGACTCTTCATGAGCGACTGTACAGAGAGGACAAGGGGTAATGGGTTAAAACTTAAACAGTGGAAGTTTAGATTGGATGTGAGGAAGAAATTCTTTACTGTAAGCGTGGTGAGGCACTGGAATGTGTTGCCCAGGGAAGTTGTGAATGCTTCATCGCTGGCAGTATTCAAGGCTGGGTTGAACAGAGCCTTGGGTGACATGGTTTAGTGTGAGGTGTCCCTGCCCATGGCGGGGTTGGAGCTAGATGATCTTAAGGTCCTTTCTAACCATTAACTGTTCTATGATACTATGTAATACAGATGTTTATACAGCTCTGTAGCTATCTAAAGCTTCATACAAATGTAACCTTGGATGTTTTATTATGATATCATAGTGTTCCAGTAGGGACCGTTTACGGGCAGGACACTATAAAAATATTGGGGCAGTCCTTTGTAACGTCTTAGATTTTAGAAATGTTGGTTGAAAGGCAGTGGATTGTTAATGGAAATCAAACAAACAGCAAGATGTTGCTGACCAGTGTGTCATGTAGTGATTTCAGCAAGCCTGCTACGAAGGATTTCCTTTATACTCATAAGTGGCAGTGAGATGACTTTGTGGCTGCTTAAAGTAATTCCATCTAAGCTTAGAAGAAGGTGAGAAGCACCTTAAGATGATGAAGGTGCTTCATTTGAAATGTAAACCAATCAGTGGCAGAGATGTAAAAGATGATTGGGGAGCATGGATTGTAGGAGACCTTTAAAGTGCGGATGAATAAATTGTCTTATGTAATGTGACAATTGGAAGAAAAAGGGGCATGTGAAAGAAAGTTACATGTGATTAGATGAGGTAATGAAATTATCTTTTCAGAATTTATTAAGTAGATGAGAGGTAATTGTATTTGTCAAGGTGAATGGAAAGGATGTTGTAACAACAACGATTGAATGGTTAAGAAACATTTAAGTGGAGATAACAAAAATTCTTACGGCTGTTCTGTTCTGATGGGGAATTGTCTGAATGTAGAAATGGGATGAAATGAGGACTTAGAAGAAAAGGAGAAAACTGAACATAATATACAGATAACTGATGTGCGTAACAGGGAGAATGGTGGCATTTTTTCGCAATGACAGGGAAGGTAACTGTGCTCAGGGGAGGAAATACTTAATATTTTGAGATTTTTATAGCAGCAGACTGAGCAGTTGTGCTACTAACCTCATGGAAAAATTATTTAAAGAACAAAAAAGCCAAACCAGCACACTTTAAAAGTACCTGAAAGTAATTTTTACTTAGGATCCTTTGATCCTGTAATCTTAGTATGGAACTTTAAAACTTTTAAAAGTTCCCCTTACGATGTTATATATAAATGATACTGTTGATTGATATTCCTGTTTTTAAAGAGGAACTAATGCTCTGAATATCCTGCTGTGCCTAAATGTTGAAAGATCTTTGGGAATTTCACTTCTGCCGTTTATGGGTGCTTTTTGTAGGCTGGATGCATCACACCGTGGATCAGCTTGGAGACAAGGCAACCAAGGAAAGCTATGCTATACAGTATCTCCAGAAATCTCTAGAAGCAGATCCAAATTCTGGTCAATCCTGGTATTTCCTTGGAAGGTGAGTTATGACTTTATAGATGCTGTAATTACATTTATTTTTTTGAGGATACTTATTGTTGTAAGTATCTCTACATTGGCTTTCTTCTTAATACTTTCAGAGGAAAAATTAAGGGAAAGGATGTATGTATCGATTGAAAACTAGGTTTCTGGAAGGTGTCTAAAAAGACATATTTGGGATGAATATGTTAGCCCAAGTGGTCCTGCTTTTTTTGTAGTTGTTATTTAGTCTACACATTTACAGTAATCTGAATTGGCTCTGCTGGTTTTACCTGTTCCTCCTCCTACCACATCTCCTGTTCTCTCTCTTTTTTTGGTCAGTCATCTGTAAATGTAAAAGTTGATGCTTTTCCACAATTCTTTATCTGTTTATTTTCTCAGAATCTCCCTTCTATCTCAGTAATTTTTTTTTTTCACTAAAAACCATATGTTTTCCCAGGTACACGTGCATTTTTAAACAGTGTATATTGCTACTAAATATCAATTCAGATAAATGCATTCTGTTACCTGTTTAAGTATTGGATTAATTTTGTACTGTCAGTATTTTTGCTTTATATTTGCATATAAATGTAATTTCTTTTCTTGGTTTCCTTTTTAAGAAAATAGACTGCTTTACACAAACCAGCAGTAACTTAAAATAGTCAGGTTCTAGAGAGATCTCTAAGGGCAATTCAAGTCCATATGTGAACAGGTTAGTTCTGTTGAGAAATACATTAGAAATTAGTTATACAAAAATGAATTTAATATCCTCACCTCAGTATCTTCCATCTGGCTATCTTGGAGGTTTTTGTCATCCTAATTACATTCCTACAGCTGTTTCTGTAAGGCAGGGCTCTTCCACCAGCTGCCTTGCAGGCTAAGGAAGGATTGAGTGTGAAGGGCAGACAGCTATAGCAGGTGTGGAGGGAAAAGGAAAAATGAGCTAGGTATCATGTGGCTCTTCTTACTATACGTGAGCTGAAATCCTTCCTTTTTGCCAGTGGTCCCGTCCCATGGGCCTTGAGCTAGTTGAGTTCTTACACAGCAGCAGGATCAAGCCAAGACTCTAGGGAAGTGTGTGCAGCTACCATGCTCCTGCTCCTACTGTGCCACAGCTTTCATGTGGTTAGAGTGAAAATAAGGAGCATGCAAACACGGGGGAAGAACACAGGAAATGGGGGTGGAAATCTAGTGGAAGCATCTCTTATACTTTACAGGGTGAATGAGAGCAAAAATGTTTCTGTGCCTCATTCGTCCAGGCCATATTCTGGCAGAAGAAGAAAGGAACAGGGTTGTGCATTTACTCTTTTTCTCTCCTCACGGGTTCCCTAGTGTTCCTACCTCTCTCTGCTGATTGTCCAAACTGGATGGCAAGTTGGTCTCAAAGCTACTTTTCTTAAAAATATGCCACCATCATCCCTCTGTCTCACTAAAAAAACCCATCAACTTGTTTTAAGTTTTGTTGTGCACTTAATGATAGTGCTGTCCTAATTGGAGTCTTCATGTATCTGATGAGCAGGCAGATTGAAAAAGGTATATTTGAATGCACATTAGATTGTGATTAAAATGGTCTTCTGAAACATTGTGTTCAGACTTAATGGTTGCTTTTAGGTGAAGTACTGCCAAATTTCATTGTATGAATTTCCTAGCATACGTCAAGAGTGCATGAAAGAGGATAGCATGCTTGACAAACCTTTGCCTCTACTGTTCTGTCGGGATTTATTTTCTATAGAATAAAGTTTTTCAGTTGTTATTTATGTATTTTGAAATTTATCAGTTCTTTTTCCAACAGGAAAACTTATTATAAACAATATAAGAAGCAGAACTATTGTAGATTAAATTAGTAAATATAAATATACGTTTAATGTATTTATTTGATGCTTTTAATTTTTAGAAGGTAGGTATTATTCCGTGTGGTATTATTGTAGTTCTCTTTAGAGTTCTGGTATTTCTGCTGATAATAACAGAATACCTTTGATTCTGTGTGTGAAAAATAAGAAATGATGAAAAAAATAGAAAACAGCCAGATTCTTCTGCAAAATGTTGTGCTCTATATATTCAGCAAAACTAAGTGGTTTGCTGTTCACATTGAGATATACGAAACACACATAAAAAGCTTCCCAGGCAGTCAGGAACCATCCTGACTCAGTTGGTCACTCTCTTAACAAGTCTGAAACACTTCGTGTAGAACATGAAGTTTCCTAACCATTTGTTAGACGGAGTAGGTGACTTGATTGCTTCTTTATACTGCTGTCTATAAATAGTGTTCTTATTGATTGATAAGTTACCACAAAAGCGAGAAATGTAAGTTTTTAAATTATGACTCCTGTTTTCCTTACAAATGCAGGAATCTAGGGTTTAAGCAGTTTTTGTGTACCTTTCAGAGCAATAATTAGTAGTACATGTTGAGTAAGATGTTTGAGTCTGCGTACGCCTGCCATTCAGAAACAGCATATGTTTTGGGTTCATCTAGATGAGTCTGTATTTGCATGACTTAACATTTATCAGATCAGTCTTGGTAAGTCATCCTCAATGATTACTTTGTATAAATATTACCAAAATTCTTTTTTTCTTCTCCCAGGTGCTATTCAAGTATTGGGAAAGTTCAGGATGCCTTTATATCTTACAGGCAATCTATTGATAAATCAGAAGCAAGTGCAGATACATGGTGTTCTATAGGGTAAGGATGATACAGGGTAATAAAATTACGTAATTCCCTGTTAATACATATAGAGAGTATCAGCTCTTTTAACTCTTTTGTGATCTCAAGGGGACTGTAAAGCTTTTTTTTACTCATACCATCTTGTTGTCAGATTGGTTTGAAGTTTAAATAATTGATTTATATTTGCTTTCTCAATTTTTAAAAAATAATATGTATTAAGATTTTACATGTTGTTTATGCTTATACCCGTGGTTTATATAATGGCAAAGTTTATTAAGGGTTTTGAAGGGGGGTGCATATTTGACTTGCTTGTATTTTGACATTGCTATTAATTCTCAACTTCATTAATCTTTCTATTCAGTGTGCTGTATCAACAGCAAAATCAGCCTATGGATGCTTTACAGGCCTATATCTGTGCTGTACAATTGGACCATGGCCATGCTGCAGCCTGGATGGACCTAGGCACACTCTATGAGTCCTGCAACCAGCCTCAGGATGCCATTAAATGCTACTTAAATGCAACTAGGAGCAAAAACTGTAGTAATACCTCTGCACTTGCAGCACGGATAAAGTATTTACAGGTAAAACCAATGTTTTCAAAAGTGGGCAATACTCTTCCAAATGCACAGCAGAGGGGAGGGGAGAAGTAACACACAAGGTTAACTTGCAGTTGTTTGTGGTGTGTATAACCTGTTTTCATGTTTATTGTAAGCATATCATAGCCTGTAATATTTTATTTCTACCATTTTTAAGTGGAACTTAATTCCTTATAAACGCTATTTTGCACATTTAATCAAAGCATACTGTTCTACATCACTTTGCTTTTTTCTTTGTATTGTCTACATTTTTAAGTTCTCATAACATAGAGAGAGAATGCACAATGCACTATCTTTCACTCTTGTTTGCAATTTCAGAAAAAAGGAATTGTGAGACCTCTGAATCCAGAGCTCATCTTTGTTCTGATTCTCACAAAGGTTTATATTCTGGTTACCCTCTTTATACTTAGCACCTTTCTAAAATCCAAAATTTTAAATCTATCCTCTCTTTAAGACATAATTAGCTACAGCATTTAGGAAGATTTCATGGACTTGCTCTTACTAAAGTAGGCTTGTGTTAAATTTGCTTTTTACATAATTTTTCCTAGGCTCAGTTGTGTAACCTTCCACAAGGTAGTCTACAGAATAAAACTAAATTACTTCCTAGTATTGAGGAGGCATGGAGCCTACCAATCCCCGCAGAGCTTACCTCCAGGCAGGGTGCCATGAACACAGCACAGCAGGTGAGAAGTTGGGTTATGTTCTGCAGGTGCCCAGCTTTAAGGGTTCTTTACAATCGGTAGTGGTCAAGCTTATTTTCTTGAGCACAGGACTGGCTTTTATTAATAAAAAGCCCTTGATTTATTTGCAAAGGGATACGAGATCAAGAAGCTCCCTATAATGTGGGAGAGATATGGGGGTACCAATTTAGAACCTTTGTGGATTTTCATGATTTCAAAATATATCATCTTAAATAGAAATGCTGCAGTGGTTTGATAATCCCATCAAAGGTACACATTCCTCCATTGATGACCATATGGAAACTGATTTTTCAGTTACTGACATCACCTTCAGAATACCTACTCAGCCCTTTTAATGTATGTGGGCTGTTAAAAAATATAATTTAAAGGAAAGAATTAAGAATATATAGAACCATATTTTTGTCTTCCTTCTGTGATTCTTAGGCTTGTAAACCTCATCATCCAAATACTGAACCTGTACTAGGCCTCACTCAAACACCAATTTCACAGCAGTCCTTGCCACTACACATGATTCCTTCTAGCCAAGTAGATGACCTGACCAGTCCTGCCAAGAGGAAAAGAACATCTAGTCCAACAAAGGTATATATTCTGATGAACTCAAGAGCCCCCTACCAAAATTATATGGAAATATGCATTAAAATAATGCAGCATGCACAGAATTTGTGCTTTAAATTTTAATCCTTTGGCATCAAGGTGGGGAATGTTTTTAGGAATTGTAAAAAACATTTTTCAGTGATGTGTTTTATCTGGTATACAGTTTAGACAAGAAGGGCAATGCAAATCAGTGGCACTATACTGCAGTCCTAGTTGTATAAGTGAAAAAGTGTTGTCTCATGATAGAGAGGGAGATGATCATGTCATCCTGTTTATTGCCTTTGCTTATATTTAGATTTAAGTGTTTCATCATCATGTAATAGTGTTACAGTAGATAAAGTATTCAGTTTTAAAAGTAGTGTACATTTAAATTAATAGCATTATTTGATTTGGTTGTTTTTCGTAAAGATAATAGATATAATTTAACTTCTGATTACTCTGATACTGTATGGGAATGGTAGAATGAGACTTGGCATGTTTAGTATGTACTTTGTTTATATTGTTACTCTTGAAAAAATACCTTATTCTTTCTTAAGTAAGATAAAATCTAGCTAGTTGAAGAAGTTATGTTTACCCTTTGATAGTCACGCATCTTAATGTAATGTTTTCTCTCAGAATACTTCAGATGTTTGGAGCAGTGGCCATACAGTGTCACATCCTCCTGTACAGCAACAAATTCATTCTTGGTGCTTGACACCACAGAAATTACAGGTATGTTGAAGATCTTCAGAAGCTTTGATGTATTTTTTTGTTTTGTCCTTTTAAGAAAATAAATCTGGAACATTTTTCTGTTTCACATCTCTGAATTTCCGTGTGAAATATATCCCAAATAATTCCCACAGTGTAGTTCAAGTTGTGCTACTATTTATGGCTTCCTTGTATGAGAAGAGAAGCCATAAATATTATTATTTCTGTAGTAAAATAAACGATCTTTAGCAGAAACTGAACACTTACATTGCATGAATGCTATAATTTATAAAGTAAGAACATACAGCAGTTCTTTTTTCTTATGATGTTTTAAAGGTAGATATACAAATTGCCACGCTTGTGTGCCAGGTGAATCTTCCTACTTGCTGTTGGTGTGGGGGATATTGAAGGACATGTAGAAGTGCTGTATTACTCCTTTTTTCCCGAGGTAGCTTCTTCTATCACATTGCATAGTCAAACATGCACATTCTACAAACTACAATTATTCAAATGAAATCTGGTACTGCTTCTCTTTTTTCTGTGTATGGAATGCTAGATTTAATATTTTAAATCTTTTTTAGGTATTTTTTTGTTCCGGTGCTTTGCTGTGTCTTCAGTTCATTAGGGCTTGCAGGGAGCTTCAGCAAGAATTCCATATTCTGAGAATTAGGTCTAGCCGGAAACTCTTGCCACAGCTACTGCTTTGGATGCAAGGAAAAATAGAAAGGAACACAGGGCAGAGACAGAAGGCATTCTGATTGATGGAGCAGCGTTCCTCTCAACTCCAATATAGTTCTTAAACTGTTTCTCTGTCTGAACAATACTGACTTTATTATGCTGCATATTTTTCCCCCTCCTTTCCATACCTCTCCCCTGCTACCTCTCACATCACTTTGGTCCTCCCTAATCACTCTTCTGTATCTTTCTCTCCAGACATTCTTTTTCTTTATTTTATATCCTACCACTTTTTCCCCTTTGCAGTTTCACTTCTTTCAGATCCACTTTCTCGTGTAAGCAGGCTTCTGTGTCTAAGTATGGTGTACTGGATTTGCTGGCAATTGCATGACAAAGTTACAGCATATATGAATAGGAGAGCGAAAAAGAGATGATGCAAGAGGATAGCGAGTAAGAGCCAAACAAGAGATAATACAAGAGGAGAGCGAATAAAACCTTTAGTGCCTCTTTTAAGTCCACCTTTTGAAAGTCACAGCGCAGAGGCTGGAAGGATATGGGACATAATTACACACCAAATGGCTCAGCTAACAAAAGGAGAAGGGAACGGGGCTATGCCTGCACAGTAACCACTGAGGCTCCCAGATGACGGTAGAGGAAGGATGGTTGTTGGTTTCACAGAATTGGTGGGCAGCCGGAGCAGTGCTGCCTGCAAAGCCTCTGCAGCTATAGCAGTGGAGAGAAATGCAGACTTGCTTCTGCTGATGTATGTGCTAGGTCTGCCTTTCTGATTCCTGCTGCCCTATTTAGACCTTTTTTAAAAAGCAGAGTAACAAATGAGGGGCACTGGTTTAGGTTTCTGTGTACCTGGTGCATGTGCTCCATGGAGACCCTGTTTTCATCACACCATCATATAGATGAATATATATAGAGCTAGTCTTTATTCATTCCAGTCCCGTGCAGAGGAACTTCAGAGTGGAAAGATGTTTGAATCTCTAACAGAAAGCTCAATCATGTTTTGAGCTTTGCAATCCTTGTCTTCATGAATGATTTTTAGTATTGTATGTAAGCAAGTTATTAAAAGGCACATGCAATTTTAATGATTCTGAACTGTACTGCTGTTTTTTCAGCACTTGGAACAGCTGCGTGCAAACCGAAATAATCTAAATCCAGCACAGAAACTTATGCTGGAACAGCTGGAGAGTCAGTTTGTCTTGATGCAGCAACACCAGCAGGTGAGGACAAAAGTATTCTGCTCTTCTACAAAACTTTAGTCAGTAATGGTTTATCTGTTGTGTTTCCTGAATTCTGAAGAATATCTCTTGTACAGAGTTCTCATGCCCTTTAGTATATGTTAAGTCATCTTTAATTGTGGCTTACTGGTTGAAATTTTGTTGCGGTTTGTCCAGGGATAATGGTTACCCGAGATAGGGTGAGGGTTACCCGTAGTGATGAAGAGTCCAGAGGGTGGTGGCAGAGCAGTTAGTCGACTCAATATGAGTGAT